>JAQGBW010000269.1:0-50251 GCA_034698625.1 Julus scanicus | reverse complement strand
ATCAATGTTTGTAAGTGTATGTTTGTTGTGTATGTTTTTTGTGTGGTAAATTTCTTTTGGTGGATACCCACCTTTACCAGAAAAGCAAGTGAAGTGCTCGTACAAATGAAGTGATTCTAGGTTCAATGTACGTTAGACTAGTCATGAAAAGAAGAAGAAGAAAAAACAAGCAAATAGTACATGTATTCTCAACATTAGCAAGACACCATGCAGAACTGCCATTGGCTCGAGTGTTGCCATATGCACTAATCAATGCATATGGACATTATGAGAACTGCACTTATCGCTTTTCTTTGTTCCTTGTTCTACATTCTACACATTTTCCCCTCATCCGTATTTTCAATGAATGTTACCGAGTCTTGCTCCATTTTAATTATTTTTCAATCTGTGATTATACCAAGCGTGGCATTGGTTGCCATAAAATGTATAAATATAGACGCACAAAGTACGATGGAAAATTACTAAATTGCGTGGCTCGGCTACATCCACCAAGGGCTCATTAAAAACAACTCTGCCTTGGGCATCTCCCATGCAGACTATACTTAAGTCGACCCTGCATCCTGATTGTGTATTTATAGTCGAGGGGTGAAATTAGATTCATTCAGTACAAAGCAGAAGCGCTATTATCAAGGAATTAAGCTTAAAACTTGTAATCAAAAGTACAGAACTGACATGCACAGTCGGAACCCTCTATACATGGGCGTCTGAAAACCTCATATAGGGTCTTGACATGTTTAGAAACATCGTCACATAATATAGTTTCGCATCATGGGCACTTTTACAATTTCTGTGCAACTCAACTGATGCCGGATGTGGTCAAATCACCAGGAAACTTATAAGAAATCCATTATCCAAGTGCTGTGCAGTAATGATAAATCTTGAACATCTGAATATGCTAAGAATCACTGGCACAGTTAATTAACACCATTTCCCACATTAGGATGGTCATTCCAAGTTATTTATTGACCGATATTGTCCAACCATGATGACCTTCGCAAACCGACACCACTGGCTATATCCAGGCCATCCAAAGAGCAGCTCGGACATTGTAGTTAAATATGGGAGAAATTGATCATCCCGCCTATAAATAATGGATTATAGATGGGGGGATAAGCAAGGCCAACCCCCAAAACAATTTTACTTCCGACATGAAATATTGATTAAATAATCCCTGGCTGTAGCATTTTTCCTGGTGCATAAATACAGTGTGGACTGCTTATTAAATGTCATTGGCCTTTTCAGCCTGCGAAAATCTGCATCTTGTTTTAATCCCTCCGTCAGCAACACAGCAACAATGGGGCTTAAAGCGTGATAGACCCACATGGAGAAACCGATTTCCCATAATTTTGATTATGCGCGATATATGTATAGGAACCAGAATGAAAGACCAATTGAAATTTCACACAAAAGGCCTATATTGGTTCTGTGCCCGCATAAAGGATTCATTCAACCCTTGCTTTTCATTCCCTTTCTCTCTACGCTTTCCAATAGAATCCACTGAATAACGAGCAATAAGCATGGCGATAACAACAATTATTTTGACATTGGATACAGTAAATGGTTGCAAACATTATTCCACTGTTGAGTCATTACAACGTATTGCTGCTCTAAACAAGAAATTCACCACATTCATGAGATTCTATACATTATCCCATGGTAGTACTACAGGGAAAGTATGATATATTAAGTATAATCACTGGGATTTCTATTGGAATTTTAGGACATTCTCGTCTTGAAATTCTTTGTAGCAACTGCAGTGATTCCTATATATATCAGACAGAAGTTCAAGAGCTTCAAAAATGCAACTGCCTGTATGTACTAAAGTGAATAATTTCAACTTCAATTATACAAAAAATATTTCTCCAAACATTTGCTTTTTCAGTGCATGTTGAGTCTGCTCAAATGCTAAATACCCTTGACTTGATAACGTTCATGAATGAGCATTTATAAAATTCAAAGCCGAGATGAATTACATCAAAGAAGCAATTCAAGAAAATCCTCTTAAAGCAGTTATTGCCATCGCTGGATAAATAGTCCTTTAGGCTCTCAAAGATTGTAGGTGGTCTAAAAGAAATTGAAATATTCTCAACGTGCATCTTAGCCTTATTCCAACAACCATTTTTAAAAAAGTTCGGATAAATCATACATCTCATGACAATTGACCACACAACGCATAATCTGCCTCTTATCAAACAACCTAAAACCCAGGCCCTGGAATTTCAAGAAAAAAAATAAATCGTCTTGACTTTTTTATAGAAACGACTATAATACTGTGTTAAGGAGTGCTTTTAAGCGTTTTTAAGTGCACTTAGGGTTGACTCGGGAGGTTTGCATCGCTTTTTTTTCCTCTTATTAACCCCAACGGGTCAGTCATTGGCAGTGACCCAGTAACATTGGCTTTTATGTGTGTGCATCTTAAAACAGCATTGAAGCAGACATAAGGTTCCGCCGATTAAACTACTGTGAATTTGCAATATAAAAGGAGGGCAAGGGGATGAAACGGTAGAAGCCGTTCAAGATCACTGAAGGTTCAACTTCAAACTACAACGTATAAAAAAGAGGGTGACACGACAATGCCAGCAAGGTACAAGAATTTCAGAAGGAATGATAGGCAACCGATAAAGTTTCAACAAATTGCTAAGACTTCTCAATATATGAGACTGACGCGATGACAATGAAATCTAGGCATGTAAGGAAACAAAAAAAAATACGGTGAGACCAAATCACAGGCACCAAATTTTGTTTAAAATGTTCAGGTGCCAGACTATAGTAAGGTCAACATAAGGATTGATAACTGAGTATCGATCAACTCCGACCATTGGCTCTTTTTTTGTTGAAAATCTGTGCCAGCTATGTGTGAAATAAACAAGTTAGTCAATCTGCTGCCAGAAAGTTCAGGTGGCTTACCGTACTACCACTAAGCTACCGTTGTGGTACACAAACGTCAATGAGATATGTTAACCTGGCCTACACCCCAAAAAGAGCCACAAAAACAACTGGGCCAGCCATTAAAGCACCCACCATGCAGACCAGAGGGTACGCACCTTGAAGCTAACATAAAGTTGAGCAAGGGAAGTAAGGAAGAAAAAAAAAACCGACCCATTTCACGATTTTAGCCAACGTTAGTTAGGTTCACGTTTAATGCTTATTCATAGCCCACCATTACCTCCTTAATAAGAGGTTACAAGCAAAAATGCTCCTGCAATTAAGGATGACAAACAAGAGCAAACCCTGTAATTAAGGATGCAGAATGGGAATTAGCATAAAAGCAAGTTTCACCTAATGCACAATGGCTCTTCTTCATAAAGTCTTGTTTTACGAAATGAAAAGAGGCAGGAAATTCGCCGAGTTAGTCAAAAGACGAGCATTTAAACGGGTTTCCTTTGTAAACTTAGCACCGTTTTTGTATGTAGCCTACTGACATTCGCAATTTGTGAACAATTAGGGTTAATCGTAATTAGTTAGTGCATGGAACGCAACGGAGCATCCTCAAGTTGCTTTTTTATATTCAGGGAAGCTGTTTGTATCTATGGAAACGCACTAAATCATCTAACGTAATTTAAACACATGTTCTTTCACACTATTGATGATTTTCTAGCTGTGAGAACCACTTGCTCACACACATTTTTTGGTAATAAGGCAATAGAAGCATTTTGTGTAGATCTGGATGGTCTGTGCAATGAATGGAATCGTTTCTAATTAGCAAATTCCATTGCTATCATCTATGGTTTAATCTAGGTCTCCATTTATATCTACTTGGCACATTATAGGTTTCTTAGCAAAATCTGGGGTCGTTCACGAGGGAGAAAATTGACAAGCAACTGCAAAGGACCTGTAGGGACACTAACAATTTCCATATACCGAAATTGCTACTTTAATTACCGAAATCTCCACAAATTAAATTAGTTGCGAAGCATGCAGATCTCATTATGGCTTTCTCTCTCTCTGGTCCTGGAATTACCGACTCGCCAGAGCGCTTGACATCGGCTTATATGTCGTGGAAATCCTCATTAAAATATAATAATCTCCCCAAATCCAGGAATTGTTTGACAATAGTCCCAGGAGCCATGGATGGGGGGGACCTCCGGTGCTCAACGGATTAAACGATAAGGGATAACGACGAGGGAAGAACGACTGTATACCAGTGATGCCGTATATACCAGAAACTAATGCCACAGTACTTTTGCTATCACATTAACACCACCATCAGGCTATCCAGCAAGCCATCCAGGATCAACGCTATTAGGAAATGAATAATTATTGTTGATAAACGCCTGAAAGCGACACGCTCTTATATATACGTGATGGTTTCTTTTCAACTGAAAGCGTTCAATATGTCTGATCGATAAGGGTTCTGGGGCTGTTCTGCAGTTGAGAAGACAATATAACAGCCTTTTGCAACAATAAAGTCTTGTCAAAACCACAGTCAAGTGGGGCAAAAACCCAATATACCGTTATGTTGCTGTGCCAAAATCAACTCCTTAAGTTTTTTAGAAAACGAGAGCGCAGTATACCATGTTATGCTAATTATGAATTCTAAGAAATGTTGATATGCATAAATACTCGCTGTACTATACAGTCGAACCTGCCTATTTCGAATTTCATGGGAAGGATTAATATTTCGAGATAAACAGGTTGAAATGTCTATTGTATAGAATATTTTCCATTATTGATTATTGATTCATATTAAAAGAAAATGCCTTTACAAACGACATTTTTTATTAATTTCAAGGAATACGTAATATCAGTGGCAAATGTTTAGCATACCTTCAACTTTGGAAATACATATGTATATTTATGTACATAGTTGGACAAACAAATATTTTTATGTGTGCTATCTATTGAAGGAACACCTATTTTTGAAATTAAGGCTTGTTTGAAATTCGAGAAATAGAGGTTTTGGAAGAACATATTTCGAGATATACATGGAAAATACACTGAATTTAGATTGTAAAGGTAGGGAATTCCAGAAATTTCCAGATATACAGGGTTTCGAGATAAACAGGTTCGACAGTAAACTGTTCTCAGACTTACCTCGCTTATGCAAAGTTTCAACCATGACATTGAAAATAAAACGTCTCACTTACCTAGAAAGAAAAGGGAAGAAATTAATGACACTATTCAGTTTCATTTGCAATAAAACTAATTCAATTTTATACAGTAAAACCATATTTAAAAATCCCATAAGCTAAGTTGGCGCCAAATATGTATGTTTACCACAATATTGTTTCACATCAGATAGCAACTAAAACAATGCAAACACCCAGAACTAAATCCAATGTATCTTTAGAAAACGTGTTGCAATATAGCAATCCACGACATCCCAAAGTGGCTTAGGCTGCGTGTTTCCACACGTATACTGCTGGAATGAAATTAATGATTTTTCCGTTGGTAATAAGTGCATTGGCCACAGATAAAGCAGCACAAAAGCGAGGGAAAGAGATGGTGGACCGGGGCATCGAAAAACGTCAATATTTCATATAGATTGTGGAGCAAACAAGATAACCACTTGGCCAGGTCACCACAAAACAAGGCTCGGTTACCCCCAAGAGTCAATGGCGAAATGAGCTAATTTCTTGTTGGATGCTAATTTCCATTTATTTCTAGCTGGACCCCTGATAATCAGCTCATATATCCGTTGAACATAAAACGTCCATTAATGCTCGCGTCAATTTGATAATGTCTGAATTCTGATGCACATGCAATATGGCAAGCCAAATGGGAAGACCACGTTTACGATGCATTTTTTTTCACTCCCAGAGTATAATTAACACACACTTGTCAACATTTCCGTCTTGCGCTTGCAATGTCATTAGAGACAATATTTGGGGAGGATTTCTCTCACACAGGTATTAACAGGTGAGGTAAACTAATATTGCTTACAAGGGCAGGGAGTTTCCTCACCCATGGCTAACACACTATGGTTTTATACTCTCAGGTGTAGTCAGATGTTCGTGATATTGAAAATTTGCTTGTATTTGGGACATGGCATGATAATTATTCTGAGCTTTTGAAGTCCAAACCATAAAAACAATAAAATGCTGTAGGTCGGAACTTTGAAGACAAAAAGAGAACAGCTTTGGTCCATACATAAAAACAAAAATGACTGCTTTCACATCCCAGGTCTAACTCAACCATATTTAACAGTCAAGCTACACAACAGCAACTACATGAAAATATTGATCAAATTGTCATCTGAAAATTTCTAAAGTTTGCACCATCCAATCAAACTTTGCCAATAAAGTGCGCAATCAATAAAGTTAAACGCACGATTTTTGTAACGTTTTTCACTGCATATTCGAGTATATTTGGCCAAACATCAGCAAATCGATACTTTCTAACCAGTAATTAATCATAGAAATGGCTATGCAACGCGTACAAGGGATTTAAAAGTCGGCTTAATGGGCGGCCATGGGAGCTGCACGACGCTCCTGTCAACGGCTGCAAACGCCCATCTCGAAACTGCTAAACAGGGCGTGGACGATTATTTAATAGTGAAATGCCACCTTGTTTATTCCAGGTCGTCAAGCTGAAATGTTGCTAGCATATTTCTCTTCCTCCCAAATTAAATATATCCACACCATTCGTACAAATAAACACTCCTTTCGTTAATGCGGTAGTCTCGTTATGGAGCATCAAATGCATGTTAAGTATAATTTATCAGGAGCAAGTGTAGGTAGCGCTATCAGCTTCAAGTCAACCAAACTTTCTAATTTACATATCCAAATTATCAGCTAAAATTTTAAAAAAACATCCAATTGAAATCGGATATTATTATATATACTCTTGCTTAAGAGTCATTTATCACTAATTCATTTCAACCAAATTTGGGTTGACCGCTGGCAATTTGAGAGATAATTGAAGCATATAAACGCCAAAAGCCAGCTGAATTTTATACTAACAAGGAAAATAAAACGCATATTGAAAGCTTAATTAAACGTAATTACTGTCATGCCATGTCATGATTTACAGTATTATGTTGGCAATGCATATCGTTTGTTTTCATTAATTAAAGCATTTTTAAAAAGGGTAAATTGGGGTATGACGACATTACAAACTGCTTAATATGCAAGCTTTGATGTTTTAATTACTATAGTTGCTAAATATTCTTAAATAAATATTGTCGATAGCATTTCATTATTGTTTTACAGTGACATTTAGCAACAGTCAAAGCAAGAAGTACTAATGGAAGGTAAATAAAAATTCAAATTAAAAGCAATAATATCCACATTATCAGATCAAAATACCACATTCAGTTTCCGTTTATATTTCCTCAAACGTCAGTCAAAAACATAACTTTGACTATGTTTCTTAAGCCATCATTGAATATACGTTTTTGTAATCTCGCTAAAATTTCGTTGTTATGGCCACAGACTTCAAACAGTAATAAAGTTGAAAACCACTCCCTTGATATCGTACTTTCTCTTAGTCTAAATTGCCGAGTCTATAAACCTGTGGTTATTTAGAAATGCAATGAAAAAATGAAAAGGATTTTTTTTAAAACTTAATAGCGACAGCAAGCGCTAATAATTTCTTTGAAATGCTAATATATACATATATGTGTTTCACAGAAAGTAAACCTAAACTTATTCCAAGAAATTCGATCGATAATTACACAGCTGTGCATATACTGAGAATTAACAAAAACTGGAGAGAAAAAATCGATTAACCTTCATGCTATTAATACAGTACACAGTCTAAACCAAATGCTTTGTCAGTTACGAAAAAAATAAAATAACTGACACGTACATAACAGCCAAACTTCAAATTTAAAAAAATGGTACATAATTAACAAACTATAATATAAGATAAAGCAAAGTCAAAGCATAGTTTCCAAACATCTTATAACAAAGACTCTTAAGAATCTATACTTTGCTGTGACTTTTTTTGAAACTCACCGATCATATTTCACTGTTAAGATATATAAAAAGGAGCACATTGAACTAGGCAGACCACCCGTCAGTCAGTTCAAGAACTATTTATTCCCAGATTGTTCTTGACCGAGAGTGGCCGCAACAAAGTGCCGGTCATGGTCAGCATATTAAAATGCGCTTCCCTAACATGATACAATCTCTATACCGTGCATTCATGAATGCTTATTTTCAAAAACGAGAAACGTGTATAACAATACAACTTCAATAAGTCGAGAGTGAAATGAATGGAAAAGGCAAATAAGTTATCGCACAATCAGACAAGCAAATTAACGTCACCCGAAATGAGCTATTTCATAAAATATGGCAGCCTCCAGCCTCTCTGTAGATGCCTCCACAACTAAAACATTGTACACAATCTGTTCAGAACTGAATATACAGGTATGAACCCAAGGTATCCAATGAGGTAACATGTAGTTACATTAAGTAAAGGGAAAAACATACGTTTCCTGCTAAGCAAGTGCTTTCACCCCATTTCATCTCACGGCACAACAATTTTATTATAGGTATACATTTTTAACTTTTCTGCTATACGGCAGATAAAAGATATACAAATATGGAATTAAAAGTAAGAATATGATATTTGACAGGATTCAAATTATTAAGTTCAGTTACATTTAGTTACTGTATTAAAAACTAAAATCAACAACGTTAAAACACTTAACTGCTATTGGACAAAATTACAATTACGTTTCTTTGAAATTCATCGAAAAACTCGTTATACTTATCATAAAACGTGACCATAAATCGTGAAAAGGCATTTTTATCAAAATAGCACAAACCGTGAATTTCAAGAAAAAAACACTAAATCCCATTGTAAAACAATCGCTGGCAGCGTATTGCGTTTGCATATTTTCTATGTGGGTCAATTAACAAACTTTCGTTTTCGTGAACTACTTAGAAGCCATAATTAACGAATTGTTTGGCTTTCAAACGAAATTACCTTTTACGTTATTAAAACGCAGCCAACATTTGAATACAAATGCATTTCCACGCCGAGGGTGGGTAACACCCCTCGTTAGCATACACATGCAGTTATGCGATGGAAAGTAGAGGTGCTAGCATACAACAGAAACTTGTCACATGTCCTCAGAACCATAGCCATGTGTAATTTACACGTGCAGTCGCATATAAATGCGTATAAGCACACATAATATAAACAACGCTTATGACGAGCATCGTATAAGTACGAGTGCTGTATCACCGAATATATGCCGCTTAATGCATACCATAATACGTGGTCGCCATGCATGTTGTATAAATATTTGCATAAAGCGCCTAAGCAGCATCGAGCTGTATTTTAAAAATTAAAAATGTCCAACTGTTTACATTATGCATGAAAGGAAAGCGTGGACGTATAAGCCTTCTAAACGACAGGGTTATTGCCGAAGAGCATTATTTTAGTTTGCCTACAATTCCCAAAGTCACATTAGTCACAACATTTTCGTAAATTTAGTCTCGTGAAGCCTATTTCATGCTTTGTTTAAACACTATTAACGCAACTACCTGTTGGGTTTTCGGTTACTAATTCCTTGTGCAGGACAATTAAGCAGTATTAAAATGATTTAAATGAGTTTCCCACTTCGAAAATGGTAAATTTTTAACTTAGCCTTTGTACATGCAATCGCCGAGGTCACAAAATGGATTTCACCCCTAGCTGAAAACCTATTTGGATAAGAATTGCAATTGCAATACTAACAATACTAAGCAATCCTCCAAATCTGCTTTCAATTAGGATGAAATCCATTCCGTGACTACAGATATGAACGAAGAAACATTTAAAAATAGGTATGCATTTCTCTATCACGCGAACAAAATTTTAAATTACTTTTAATAATATTGAAAAATATTTACACAAAAATGGATGTGACGATTAAGAATTTTTTTTTTAAGCAAAAAGTTTTAACAATTCCATTCTTAAATATAAAGCCAAACTTCTTTCATGATTTCATATACCTCAACAACTAACATAATTGAAAATGGCATCCTTAACTGAATTTGTCACGGTGAATTCATGCTGAAATAAACTAAAATGTTTTCTTTTTCTTTTGGTTAGAATATCCATGCAGGATATGGTATTCCAGCAAAGTACTAGTTAATTTAGCTTATAGTAATCTCTGGAGATGGTAAATTTTAGATTAACTTAAGTTAAATAGGATACATGCCATTTGGTTAAAGTATGGATGAATGAATGGGTATTCATTTTACATGAGAAGATTACCGCCGAGTAAATGTCAAGCTAGAAACCTGATTTAAAGGGTTTAACTTCATTTTAACAGATAGTTGCATTAAAAGTAGTCGGCGATATCAATGTGGCTTTTTATACACTCGTAGCGAAGGAAAATAGAGAAACAAGGGTTATTGGGTTCTGAGAAGACTCGTTACATTTACTAAAGAGTTAATAGGGCATACCGTTTTGAAGTTATACGCATTGTGAGTGTGCTCCCTATAATTATCGGAAAGAAGAAGCCTATTTTCTAAGGTCAGTTAATTTACTCGGAATTATTTCTGGCTCCTTCAAAGCAAACCCAAGTGCTTTATACCGTAGTTTATTTCCTCCTTGTTAAATGAATCAATTTTTAAAATAATGAAAGCAACCTGAATTGCAGTCGAGCGTAAAACAAACGAGTCCTTAATTAAAGACGGGCTTCAACCAACCAAAGGATTTTATTATATGAAAAAAAAAAATTCAGAATCCCACCCATGTACATGGTAACTCTTGGCTACACTTAAGCTGCAATGAATATAAATGGCAAATAAAATTTAGCACTCATGTGAAGTCGCTCCCCTTCTTCATTTTTCAAAAAATTCTGTTGAAAACAATAGCTGTAGTCACGGAATGAATTTCCATTCCATGACCACAACTAGTATGGTATATGATGTCATCCCAGCCAAAATCGGAAAATGGTAAAAAATTACCAAAATCTGGGTTTAGATTTTTTTGTTAAGAACCGCTAAGGTTGCATGGCATCAGTGCCTACAGCAATCTTCACACCTGACTGCATGTCCATCTATTAAAAGGAACAAATAGCAGCAGGAGGGAATCCATCTATTCCATGCAGAAGTGAATTTTGGTTGAAATGAAGACATGAGATGCGTATCCTAATTTTTTTCTTCCTCTTGGAGATTCATGCCAAGCGTTTCGCAATTTGATTCATGCTCCATTTTCAATTATGGGCATACAGTGAACCATAACTAGCGTCTGGATCGAAGCCATGGCAATAGTTACAGGTGAGTAGTGAGTCAGGCAAGAACTATGGGCATGCAAATAATCCATTTCGAGTAAACGGCCTTTCTTGACCTCATACTGATGTCCTTCCTTCAAGACATTATTACGAGTTCTTTCAACTTGTGTCATGCTGGACAGAACTTTCTACATCATTTATGCAGCATATGGCATAAGTCTTGCATGACAACTGAAAACATTACACTATCAATCACCAACTTAGGATGCGCTGGAGAAATAACTCACACGGTGGCGCTAGGAGCGAGTGGCATCCCTTGTTGTGCTCATATATTAAATGCAAATTCAAATGTACTACTCGTCAAAATACATTAGATGGCCTCACGATAGAGGCAATTCCATTAATAGGAATGAATTCCTACACGTTTCTGAACTCAATTTTGAATTTTAAATTGAAAATTTCAATAACTACTTTTAGAACGCTGGCATGGCATAATTTCATATCCTGTGAACGCTATGAATTTAAAATGAGTAGCACAGGTGCAAAATATTGCATTGAGAGCCCTTCTTCATGCATTGTCTTCTTTCAAAGTATTACTTTAATTGCGCGAGGCAGTTACATTCACAAATGTTGTTGCGGAATATATTGCCAAAATACTGGAAGTAGAACACGAGTTATTTTGAAGTTCTTGCAAAGGCATTGAATAGAATTTCTATTATGCACTATACTGTACAAAAAGTACACAGTGACTAAATAGTTCGTAAAAAAACAGCCTACTAACATACATCTGTATTTCGAAACTACGAAAATAAAATAACGTTTTACCAAACACTGTTGAAAACATTAAAAACCTAACTAATATTTACACTTACACTTGAAGAAAACAGAATTACTAAAGAGGTATATATTTCTCAATTAAATGAGAACCCAACTGATAAAATGAAAACCAAACTGATAGCAAACTACCTTTTCTGCTTTGGAAGCAAACGTTAAATTTCATATTAATTTATCTAAAAATCGTTCAAGAATTTACTTTGCCATTGGCAACCGAACTACAAACGAAAAATAGGGCAAAGAAATTACAGCTCATGTTATGTGTCACGAATTAGTACACCTTTATTAAAAGTAAAATAATTGGTTTTTGAATAGTTTCCAAGATACAGAAACTGCTTCCACAGCCAAGCGAACTGAGGCATGCGCTGTTGCATGCAGCACATCCTGCACAAAGCAAAAACCCTGTCTTATGTTCTGTCTGCAACCCTGATGAAGCACAGCATGAGAACAGGTCGCTACAATGCAGACAGGAGAAAACCGAGCAATTTGCAGCAGTTTTTGCCGAAGCAGCTCGATTTACCATCCATGTCCCCGGTTGAAATTCAATCTGGGTGCACTTGCCCACAAAATTTAAAAGCCTTTTTGACGAGGCTTGACAGGTTGTCTCCCCATGTACAAGCCGTACCGTCTGACTTCACAATCCAAAATCCCCTACCCAAAAAAGATAAGGTGATGGTTGGTGGTGGGACAGGGAGAGAATAAAAAAAATCCTGAACAAGCACAAAATCTACGCATGCCTTTATAATAGAGGTGAATGGGGAAAGCAGCTGCTTAAGGAAATACGCTTTGGGTTTCACACTAAAACATCTTTGGGCAGAACTTTGGGTAAAAAACTAATACCCCATTATTCATACCCTTATTCTTTCAAAAAAAGAAATAGCAGAAAAACCACGAGCATATTTTTTGTGCAGATCAGGGCAAAAGGTGCTTTACAAAAAACCATGTGAGGCTAGCGTATATTCAATATGCTTCTCGTATTTGCAAGATGGCGCAGATGGCAAGTGAAGCACCCTTAAAAGTATCAGAAAACCTGGTAAACACATAATTTATCAAAATCACAGATTAGCTTAAATTCAAAATTTGCCGTTAGTTTTGGGCACAGCTTACTGAAATTGAATACATCACGTGGTTTATTCCCTCCGTTGAGTACACTCTGCCTAATCTCCATCCTTTTTTTTTCCTGCCGCTCTTAATACTACTTTCAAATTATATGTAAATTAAGTTTTCATATGCTATTCACGATACCATTGTATAGATTATAATTATACATTTAATAAGACTCGGGGATCGGTATGGGAAACCGTAAATATCGGTAGATGTCAAAATCCACCGCCTTAATCTCAATACAATGCAACCAGGATTTAGCATTTACAAGTCTCGTTACAAGTCTTTTAATAAAGCAATTTCTATTATGGCGAGAGAAAAAAAAAAGATGTTATTCGGATAAGAAAAAGCTGGAAAGATTCCTGAGTAGATTAGAGGAAAAAAATTTCTCGCTTTTCCCTTCGGAAAGTAGGTTAATAAACAAATTAACATAAAGCACAACAGCAATCCAGGAGGAGTATTTTGTAGCTTACAGACACGCAAAGCATTATTTAAAAACAGCTTGATAGTACTTAAAAAGACAACTGCACAAAATGAAAAGTTTGCAACTGGCCTGGCTTCGTTTTTTACTCATCTACGAGAGACAATGAGAAAACAATAGTCCATAAAAATTAATTTCAGGCTTTAATGAAGAAAAACAAAGCAGTACTAGTCCTTTTTTTCTTATATGACGACAAAACTCATCACTGTTTCATTGCACTTTGTTCTAAGGTCGTCCATAGGACTAATTTATGCAAGAAAAACAAATTCAAATTTATTTTAGGATGCATAAAATACAAGTAAGATAGAATACGTTATTAATTATGAAAGGTGAATAGAGCGTTGTTTATTTATTTTTATTACAGAGAAGTAGCTTTTGATTCTTCAGATTTTTTAAAAAGCAGATGAGAAAGAACGGCTTTAGCATAAATTTATCCCTTACTTGCCTATTGTTTTAAATAACATCTAATTTCGATTTCTTAGCATAAAAACGAGAACTGGTTAGTTAAACGATTACTTAGCACTTAAGATCCCAAACTCGCGTATAGTCTGGCATCACTGTTCACAGTCCTTGTCGTACGAAGCCAAGATGGCGTTACCGCCCTCATCTTGGTCTTGAACCAGTGGTACCAGATACTCATTAAACTGTAGCTTTAATGTAATTTACTGATTCCATTCAATTATGATTCCTATAGTTTTTGGCAGATTTAAGCATAGCCATCTTAATTCTATTTACGTGAATTACGTCATCTGCTGACTCGTGTTGAGTTTCAAGGCAACGAAATAAGCCATGACCTGAGCAAGCTTAAAAGGCAGGGGTTCATTCAGGGGCTTGTCGGCAACCAATCGACGCGTTCCATCACACGAATTGATTACATTTCATTGCCCTTAATTTGCCAAAATATAGGTCTAGGATTATTAATGCTTGTCAAATAATCCAAACAGACAATTTGAATTGAAGGTTTCGGACCCCCTTTACGATTTCCCGTAGCCTAGCAACGTTAAAAACAGCTTCGAAAAACCATAGGCGAGGTCCAATGCGTCATTATTTTTAATTCGCATAAAACCTAATTAGTTACCATGAGCAATTCAGTCCGAAGCTAGCGCTAAATCAATGCCAACTTAGTCGTAATTTTTAAACAGAAAATTGGCAGTCGTTTACCTTGAAAAACGAGTATGAACAGACAGCTGGGCACCAGAAGATTTAAAGACACACACTGGTAGGCAAGGCAGTTTGCTTACTTCTGAATATTTAAAAAGCAAGGCCAAATTCGTAGAATCGATATCGTTACATACAGGGCGATTCGAAAAATTATTTCTGTTATAAATAAATATCAGGTGCAGCTCGAGGTAATCCAATGCATATTTTAAACTGTTTCAAACACCTCCAACCTCTCTGGAGGAATTTCATTCGGATGAAATCCATTCCATGACCAGATATATTTAATCAAAAATCACCAGTAAAAAAAAAAAAAAAAAAAACAACTTGGCACAACTGATGTAAATCCGCATTATTTAGTTTAAAAAACTTGGTGCTAAAAATACTATATACGTTATTTAAAGATATGATGAAGTGATTTGTGTTGATTAACATAACCTGCGAGCAAAAATGTTTTTTTTTATAATAAGTTAATAATTTTTCCAAGACTTTGAATTCAACACTCACTTCCCCATTCGCTGAATCAATTTCCGGGTGCAGCAGAATCCCTTGGGCCAACCAATGTGGGCACACCTTTTTTTGAGGCAATGACAGTGAGTAGGCAGAAGTGCAAGCAGGGTAAGGCCCGCGTTAACATTATACAATGGGTAGGTCTGCATCAAATTACAAAGGCAATGTTAAACGAATAGTTAACATCAGCCATGAAAACTACAACTACTGACCTTGTGGCGTGCGACTCAAAATACTTTTTTTAGTTACACCTGCATCTAAAAGAGCATCTAAATAGAAAATTTGCATTAACATCTACGGGAGTGTCCAGTATGAAGTATAGCGTTGCATACATAAAATCATTCCACTTAAAACCGATGGCAAATTAATTTTGAAAAAAACATAATACTAATACTATATTATTATAGTTAGTATTAATATTCAACTTGCATTAAAGACCGTTAAGGCTTCTACCAAAATCCTCTTTTTATTAGCCTGCCATCAACCAAGGTTAATAGCACGAAAGTGCCAACCCTCGCACATATGACCACAGGCCAGGACAGGAATTGCATTAATGAGTACATTAAAATGGATTCCATAGTTATGAATAGCAATAGTCTAATTAATAAACTTTCTGCGACAAAGCAAAAGCGCAATTTTGCACTCGCACATTCCATTTTACAACAAATAAGAAATAATATTAAAATACCCCCGCCGTTTCTGCACCCCTTAGGGCCAAAAGTTCACTTCAGGGGGTCCCCCAGAAAATAACACCTGGTCCAATTCCTTTTTTCTTGCTTCATTTGAAAGTAGCCGGAAGATATAAAATCGCATTAGCAAAGCCAAATTATCCAAATGGCCTTTTTTGTCAAACGCAATATGAATATTACCAACTTAGAAAAATAGCGAAAGGCCGGTGGGCATACGATAATTAATTAAATGCTCGAAAGTTAAAAACCACATTATGTTTTTAAAGTAGTTGCCTTATACATAGCACATATACTTTTTACTCATTTCAACTTTTACATGTTGTAAGTTCCCTGAGAAGTGCCTTGAGATGTCTACTGCTTAACTAAGATTTGTTTGCTAATTTTTTAGACTCCATGTATATATAACACAGATATCATATCGAGCATATGCATGTAGAAAAAGTCATAAAAATTCAATTTACCTGTCCTTGACATGTATATGCTACACAGTTTTCATTCCTTCATCGACACCCTATGGCTTCAAAACAATTGTGTATTGACCGTTAATGACGTCACGGTGGAGCACAGATGCCGACAAAAGGCGTTACCAAAAGCAAAAAAAAAAAAAAAAAGCCTGCCAAAACATCTAAAATTAATAGGGGGCTTGTATATATCTATCTTGGCATTTCGGAACCTCAGGGTGGAGTTTAACGAAATACTAAATATGAAAAAGCCGACTGTTTCGGATTCACCCTTACAGATGAACTTCGAGCATTAAACAATAGCCCGAAAGAAGAGGTATCAAAAGGTTCCGCACTACAATGTTGTTCATTATTTTATTTATTTATCTTCATGTTTTTATTTCTTGATTTCCGCGTTTCCCCAACTACTTAAAGATGGTAGATTGGTAAGAAAACCACAGGAGACATCTCTACGATCAACCAATTTGAATGGAGTTTTCAGGAAAATCAATTTGAATTCAGAAATTGTCAAACAATTTAAGGATGCATTATTTATACGATTCGTACTATGCAAGTGACTCAGAATCTTTCTATAATTCATACTGATTTCATTTTTACAATGACATTCATTATCAAAATATAAACATTCTATATTTTTTTTTAAATGTGTTTTAAAGGTTCAATTCGATTGAAAAACCTTTCTTTATGTGCCAAAAAGAATGGTTCCTAGTGCAGAACAGTTTTTCTTTGGTTACCACACACAAATTATGGTTTTTATTATACTAACCCAGGTGACAACACCCATAATTATCAGTATTCATACCATGTAATCATTTAATTATTGAGATTATTGTGTTAAAAATTACTTAAGACACTATAGGCAATTGGCAAACCTGGACAAAGTATAGTGTTATGAAAATCTATTTACAACACATCCAGCTTGCCATCTTTTTTATGTCATCAAAAAAAGTTCCTTAATAGCATTACCCGCTTTAAAAGCTTCTATCCCAAAATAAACAAAACCCAGCCATTTTTAAAATCCAAAAGGAAACAAAGATGGCCGCCGCGAACACATGTCAGCCATCGTCAAGTGAACGAACACGCTTCGAAGATGGGCTCTGGGTACAAGTATGGACAAAGCATCAGCAGTTAAGCACATTATTGAAAACTGACAATCAAAGCTAAATCGCAGCTGTAAGATGGCATCAAAATGCGAGGCCCAACAGCTTACGTTAACCGTCACGGTCCTAGGCTAGTAAGTGCAGAGCAAAACGCCAATAAGTGCAGACAACTGCTTAGGCTCCACTCAACTCGGAAAAGTGGGCGCCATGGAAAGAAGAAGAAAAAAAAGCATGGCTCGTTTCGTTTATGGATTTTGACAGTTGACAACGGGCTATTTGAGGAGGCACTACTTTTCGCATCTTGTACGTCTTCTTCGATTCAAACCAATATGGCAGCTGTTTATCGTAGCCCGATCGATCTTCACTGCATAGGGTTTTGCGAGTCCACTTCCCACATGCAGGCCTAAGAAGCATTTTTCAGGTGGCACACTTGTACAGCAAAAACAGGCGTATTTTTAAGTTTTCCCTCCCTTCTTGCTTTTCTTAGGAGCGTCATAATAGCAACGCCAATTTGGGAGAGTAGGTCTTCGCATATTCCATTTCAGAAATCAATATTCCCTCACACCGTTCATGCACGCGGAGATACTTATCACAGGGTCAACAGCTGTATTACGGAGCAGTGGTATAATACGCAAATGCCTTTCATCGAAAATTCATTGAATATATGCCACGAGGGTCATTCGATAGCCATATCGATGTTATTAAAATGAATGTTAAGTGGTGGCGGTGGTAGCTTGCAGAGAAGGCCTGCCAATAAACAATTTCCATAACGAGATTCAGAACACAATTTACACAAGCCTCCTCTAAAAACTAACCAAGACAAAACCTACACACTTTGTAGTTTCCAAAATGAAAACATCTTGACCTAACGAGTTAAAAAAAAGTATAATTTTGAAAGATGTTCATGGAATCTTGAGAAATATTAGTGATAGGTAAAACAATGAAAAATTGGATGGAGACATCTTCAGCCTAAAGAAAGTCAGCACATTTTCTTCAACACTCTTGAGGTATATTTTGGGAAGACGAGAACCTAGTCCTAAACAGTACCTCTTTGACGAGCAAAAACGTCATCGACGACTAATTAATTCCAAAAAGAAGATGGGGAAAAAAAATGCTACACCACAATGTAAGAGGAATTCATTGCAGTCACGTGATCCTGCAACTCTGATCTTCACCAACTATTTTTAGAGTGTGTTCCTGAAGATAGCTGACGTTGCTTTATTTATTTTTAACCATTCAGACAATACGAACTTAACAATTATTGTCTGCTGTCTCGTGTTGTTTATCTGCAGTGGGTATAGAATCCTGGCATCCTGCATCTATATTTGCCATGGCATACAATGTCCACCAACCAAAGCTGAACAAGATAATAGATTGATGGTCAATGGCTTCAAGAACCTGTCACGAAATGAATTTGGCTGTTAGACTCTATAATCGTGACAGGCACCCTATATACTTCTAACATTCAAGAAAGTATACGCTGCGTAGTTCAACGCAATCTCCGTATCTTCATCAACAACATATGGCATAATGAAGATAACTAACATATAAGCAACACAAGAACTGTCACTCCCAAGTGGCGTGATAGTTTCAAACATGCGACAAACGGTTATTATAATGAGACCAATTCATTAAATGGCATCGCTGTACGAATGGTTCTTAAAAAATTCTCACTCTTTTTAACCAGAACACCAGCTGATTCTGTTTAATTGGGCCACTCAGGTCTCACGGACAAGAAAACGTCCAATTAAGCGGCTGTCCATAAGACAGGTCAACGCAAAACTGTGCCACCTGTGCCCAATAAATAGCAAGCAAGCCCAATGTATTCCTCCGCGCGCCCGGTCCCAAAAAGGGCAATCCACAGGGCCGTCGATTCATTGAAGCACGCAGCAATTCCTCCACAATGGCATTCCCCATTCGTAAACTACGCTAATGCGGTTCTTAGCGAAAAAATCATTAAAATCAATATATAGCGGGATTTAAAGCTGCAATTCCGCGAGGCATGTAATGAAATCTACAATTCAATTCAGTGCAAAGGATAAAAACAAAACTAAGGGAGGGAGGGATGGAGAAAAAAATAGTGCGCCTGCGTATACGTACACGGAGGATCCCCGCCATTACACGCCTTTCGGGTTTAACGATTTCTGTTTGGTGACAGACCCAGGCAAAGACGTAATAAGTACACGTGTTGGAAAACGTACCGCGGGGAACCCTTGGCAAGAAATAAGCAAATACTGGAAAATAGCTCTACAATTTCACCGGAATTACCGAATACACATACACACACAACGGTATTGCAGCACGACGACCAAAGGCGGCAGTAATCCACAATACTGCCCCTGGGACACGCGTACTGTAAGAGTGGCTCCTAAGTAATGGAATTACCCAACCCTGACAAACAAGCCCGTCTTCCTACGCGGCTGCTGCCACTCACCTCAAATGGATACTTAGAAAATGCAGATACTGTATTGCAAGCTGACAGTTCTGCGAATGTATTACGTGCATTCACATACAATGGACTTGAGGCATTTTGCTTTTTTTCTTCCACTGTCATACACGTGTAAAATTATCAATAAGGTCCTAAGTGAGCCACGCTCCGTTACCGCCGTCTGGTGGCGTATAATCATTTAACACCGTATATTTCCAACATGGCCGCGCCCCTTTTACACGAGCCGCAGTCCCTATCTGCATATCGCATTGTATTATACAGGGTGTCCAGCTTATTTTAAGGAATCCAAGTTTATTCCTTACAAATCCAAGAAACCGTCATCACTACCACAATATTTGTTAAAGGTGTCAAAAACAAAAATTTCCTGACGCGAACAGGAAATTCCATCATAAACTGGTGTTTTTACACGCATTTCAAGCATATTTCCCGAATTCCAAGGCTGCTGGACACTTACAGCATTTGCAGCAGTGCGGTCCAATATGGCTGCTCCTATAGCGTAAAGGGGCGCGGCCATGTTGGAAATGTAATTTTAAGGGCTCAACGTGTATAGAGAATGCTTTATCGAAATAATCTATCGCGTATTCATCACCTTTATTTAAATCTTAAACAAGCACTAGATGCAACTTAAATATAATCGTTTGGGGCAAATATTTCTATTCAAATCTCATGTTTATTTTCTTATAATAGTAAATTTACTTTGAAATTGAAATTTGCTTTTTCTCATATTTCAGAAATGCTTCAATCGAACAGCATTTGCATACAAGTTGTAACCTTCAATAACTGAAAGCTGTATAAACAAACCCGAAATATGTCTATTTAGGTTAAGCCCGAGTTAATTTATATTGCCAATACGGCATTGTTAGTTTTAAGGCAATGACAGGAAAGTAAGCTTGTTTCCGATGGAACCAGGAAGCCAAACTCGCAGTTCAATAAACCACGAATGAAATTTAGCGAACAGCTGGTGGCATTCTGTCCGTTAATTAAACGTCCAGGGCTAGTTAATATTTAGGTTTTTACACAGTACCACGCATGATCTCTGACACCGCAACTTGTTGATTTGCACGTATGCGCTGCATAAAAATAAGCCAATATTGTACATGGTGAAAGAGGAGGTAACCTGGTTTAGGATAACCTGATGGGTAGCGAACCTCCTTGGCGAGACACCTGTTGTTCTTCAGTAATAAAAGCAATTCCTGGTCTATCACACACTGTTGTTAATTGAACTGCAATACGTGAAAAACAAATTTTCTTGTACTTTTGTCGGCCATGTTTAAATTCAATCCTATAGGGAAAGAAAACATGAGAGGCTCACTGACACAGATACTACTCAGCGGGTATCATCATTGTCCATGGGATTTCGAAATAGAAAACGAGGTTAACAATTAACCAAAATAAAAAAAAATGATATTCACAAAAAAAAAGTCCAGGTGTCCAGCTCGGCCTGCTTAAAAACAATAGGATTTTTCAAAGTTTTACAAGTTATGTCAACTAGCAAATATAACGTTTTTTATCCATTGCACATCAGCAATTTTTTGTACTCCTGTTGTTCAGAAATAATTAGTAAAACAGATTTCACACAGAATCTCCCAAGGCAACGTGACAATGACGAAAGATGGCGTCCAAAACCTAGAGTTACACGATATCCAAATGATTTTTTCATGAAAATTATTAAGTGAATTAGTACAATTGAGTTTTTGTATTCAAGCAGACAATACAGTGCACATACGTAGGTGTACAAAAATGAATGTTTAGATACGTGATATTATGAACATCCTACTGGCACAAGTAAACAAATTCAACAAACAAAAACTTACGGTGTTAGGTGATGGAAAAAGAGAAGGTTGAAACGGATACGAAAATTACGGGAATTACATGCATTAGACAAGTATCAAGTTGTAGTATTTCTAAACCATTCCCGTCGATTATTTTGTGAGATTTTAGAAATTGGCCGCATGGCTGAACAAATTACGTTACAAAAGCCAACACAAGTGCCCGTTATTACACGCACCTGCAAACTGGGTCAAAACTTCAAAAAACTTCTTGTCAACCTGTCAGCTTTCCCACTGAAATTACGGTTCTGTTACCATTGTTATGCCAAAGAGCGAGACCCATGCCTCAGCAATGTTGCGCGACCAAATAACCATAATTTTGAAAAAAAAGTGTTTGTTGAAGTTAGATTCGTAAAATCGGCCGGGCGAGTGCGTTCTGACCCCAGACGCTACCGCAGGGGGCGCTGCCTCGTTCGAGTCAATTTCAACCGCTACAATGGGGTCTAATTATGAGAAAACGTCCTTTTGCTTCAGCCACAAAAAGAGAGGGAACAACGGGAAAATTTTGTAATCATACAACCAGGAAAAAAAAAGCATTTCCGCTTGGCTACTTCAAATGTCCAGATATATAACGAACAAGAGCCAGGTTCGCACGACGATTCCCCGCTGGGACAACCCACCTAGCGCGACCCCTACAGGTCACGCTAGCCAACCTGACCCATTGTCTTCCTGTATAGGAACAGAATTTTGAAGGGGAGAACCCAAAATTCCAATCGCTGGATTCAATTGAAGAAAATACTCAGGGCTTGATCCGTGCTTTTGTTTGGAATATGGACTCGACCTTGCCTAATAAATTGTTATCCACATTTGGATTAGACTTGCAGCACACCGCGAAATCGTTACATTTACAGTGAACTATCAAACAGTGTTGCAACATTTTCTTTTTTTAAAAAAAACTAGTCCTATTCATTGAAAGTAAGATTCCAGCACTTTGATAGCACTTAGTAAAATATTACAGGGCTAGCTCCCATAGAAATGGCATGTTCAATTTTTCAAACTTTTCTAGGTTATTTTGCAATATTTTTTTAAAAAAAATATTACACCATGCCACGCAACTTGGGTCAATGAAATTGCTTCAGAACCCAATTTACAATGTGTAGCAAATGACCACCCTGAATTCAACTTGGAAACAATGTATATGTATAAATAATACTACTGTAAACAAGTTTTCTCCCCTCGTGTCATATCTGAATTCAAAATCACTACTAATTAAATTTCGTTTTTTATTGAAAATTAGAGAATATTCGTGTAATTAAAAAGTTGTACGAACTGACAAAATTTTTTCTTTTTGGTTAAAAAAACAGATGTCAATTTTTTTTTTTTTACGCAAAATGAAGTTAATGAATTCAAAAGGGGGAATTTCCAATTTAGATAGCTGCAGAACTTGTCAGAGTGAGGCATCACTTGAATTTTGTGATCAACTAATAACTGGTTATGTAAAAGCAAACCTGATATTTATACGTTTAATTTCCCTGACTATTCAATTTTTTCCAGGTCTGAGCGAACCTTGTAGCACGCTTGGAGTTGCATTCTCAGCAATGTCCTTTAATGGCATGCTCCTTCTGGCGGATTGCACATGTGTTCATAGCCCACATTTTATGCAATTTTTTAGAAATTCTGCTAAAAGGTGGCAGCTTTTTTCAAAATTTGCATTTGTCTTATGTTTATTGCCCCATTAACATGAACACAGAGTATAATACCCGAGTGGACGTTGTGGACAGTAAGTTGTCATAGAAAGTAACAACAACTAATGTACATTGTAGATACACTGCAACTAAGACGCAAATGTCCAATTTAGCCACTGTATTCAATATTCGTCAACGTTCACCTTCTTATTAATAATTCAGAAGCTTGTTGACTTTGCACTGACGTCATTTATATAAAGCCCCAAACTAGTATCGACTTAAGTGAATTCGGTTAAGAATGACTGCTAAATATTTGTCGCCGAGGTTTTCTTAACATTATTAAGTCCCTTTTCACGATGTCCAATTATGTGTGCAACCAATTAATATTAACACTCACTTCCTACTTTGGAAACAGGGTAATCTTGCATTTTTTATAAGCCTCACTCTGGCTTTTTCATATATATAAAAAACGATCATTATACGGTACGGCGTAAAACTGCATACATGCTCGTACTCACAAACACAAAAATGAATCCAATCCCCTCCCTTCATTAATATTTATACGCGCAGCACTAATTTATTTTTTATTATTTCGGCATGGACTCTGTCGCATTGACTCCATTGCGCTTAATTAAAATAGGACTAGTTGCACCGATAAACCACCCGCGTATAAAAAGATATTCTGTTGACGACATTAAACCTTAGGCCACCAGTAGCGTCTGTTTGATAGTTTAATGGATTAAAACAAAAAAAAAAACGTCAGCCACAAGTGATCCAAATAATGAGCATTCTTTTCCATGGTAGCAGCATTTAGGATAAATCCATCGAGACAACATTAATTTAATGAAACATATTTGCGTTTGTTTTCCAAACAGCAAGACGAGTACAAACAGACAGCAGTCATGAGCTACAAATGTACAAGTGCACACATGGTATACCAAAGAAGATGTCCAACAATAATTGCTCAGATGTATTTTTTTCTGTTTTTGGCAGGTTTCACCTGACCTGACCATCTCCAGAATGCTGATTGACACGAAGATGTTTCATGTTGACAGATTTGTAGTTTGCTACATCGAAGGTGCTTCTGTAGAAGTTCCCTGAACTTCAGCACTTGTCAATTCCCCAAGACCCCCAAGATAAAAAGATGACAGACTTACCTAGATGGACGATGTTACGTGGCCGAGCATCTTCTTGCCACCCCGACAGCACAAGTCCACAACAGTTCAAGATGCACACGAGCAGTGATACATTCCACCAGCAGTTCACTCCTCGTCTATGAAACCTGCTTATCCATGATATCGACGGTAATGGCACCATGTTTGCTTCTCAACACACTTCCGCAGCACACACACCAACCGCACTGCCCCCAAGTCCGCAATATCAAGCTCTCGCCCCAACGCCAATCTAAAAAAACTCCCTCTTTATAGATTCACCTGAAATGAAAAAAAAAGTTTAATTTAATTATCAATAAGAATCATATACACAGGACAAACAACAATCTGGGTCAAACTGCTGTCTTCCAGAACCTTCCCTCAACTTGACAAGCCATCTTTATTTTGGTACATTACCATCATTCAAAGTCAGTGCATATTAGGGGAATAAAATTTTTGACAGGAGACCTAGTTTCTAGAAGGTTACACATCACGTTCGATATCGATGCGGAAATAGCTACTGATAAACCGGAAATGAATGTCTTTCCGGAGATTAAATGCCATCAGATATTTCTTGCACTTGATATACAGACCTACATTTGTGAGCCACTGGAAAAAAATTCTTAAGATTATTTACTGCATACCCTGGTGAAACAAACAATAGAAACCAATAGAGATTTCTATTGGTTTCGATTGTTATTTGGACACTATTGATTTCAATTGTTTTCTATGGTTCATGTATTGACTTCTATGGTATTGACTGAACAATAGAAAACCACAGAAAACAATTGAAACCAATAAAACAGAAAACAATAGAAATCTCTATAGTTTTTTTCACCAGGGTAGCTGACCAACTTATAAGAATAACCATTCCCTAAAGTGTAATGACTATCTTTCAAAATTTTAACTTTAATATACTGGAGACATTCACACTTGCATTACCGATGCGTTCAGTACAATGTCCACCGCATGCTACATTGCATTATTCATGATGTGGCATAACTACGTGGTCAGTACCGTACAAAATGTCTTCATTAGACCATTACTGCAAGTAGATGCGAAAATTAGCCAATTGGGTTTCCGCTGCCAGGTCACTCGAGCGGATCACAATAATAGGCACGTGTCCACCGCAGAAGAGTGGACAACGGATATTAGTTTTTATCAAAAGCATACACTGTAATTATCAGCTGGATATGCTATTTAACTATGTTTAGTAGTGCATTTTTACGCGAATTTTCTTCTTTAAAATGATTAGGTAGAGGGCGTAATGATAGCTTCTGCACTCAAACATTTTATAGTTAATTTCAGTGAGAGCAAGGATCTCAATTGTTTTGAAAAACTGCACGGTAGTCAACATGAGGATAATGAAAAACAATAGGCATTCAAACGAAACACTATTCCTATTACTCAGAGTCAAGGTTTTTGAAAGGAAGAATGAGCACATCCAGGGACAGTATCCAAATGACGTCATCAAGCTTCGATGGATAAAAACAAAGGGCAAAACTGGATATGTAGCAACTAGCACCCGAAAAAAAGTCATAGTTTGTGTGGTAGGTTTGAAAACATGGAAAAAAGCTACAAAAATACATATGATCCAGGCACCATATTGTTTTAGTATTTTCTGGTGAACATGTCCCGTTTTCATTGATCACTAGGTTCCGACTAATATTCCGAAAAAAATGTAATGAAATATGCATCATGAACACAGCATCTATAGAGTTAGCAACTAATTCTGTCTGAGCTCTTAAAGAAGAGGACATTTTTTTGTTGCTTTAGATCACTGAATAAACTACAGAAAAAAAACAAAGCAGCAAATCATTGAGAAAACAATGCTTCCTCCCTACAGCCAAATTAATGACCGTTTTTCATTTGGAGATCCAATTCTAGATTGAAAGGAAAATGTTGCTGTCATGGCTACTGCGTTTAAGTTGTTAACAACAGAGCAAAGAGTACAGAGAGCAGAAATGAATGAGAAAAGAGACGGTACAAAAAGACGTGGAGGAAGTTACTTAGCGCAATTGAAAAGACCACGCTGATTTCCTTCTTGCCAAATGCTAATGCCATCTTAAATGTCCCTCAAACCGGAAGTCCCTTGTTCAGAAATCACGTCATAAGCCATGTCATGCTTGCCAATTCAGATCTGTTTAGGTCGACATCAGATGTAACGATACTAAACATGAACCAAGTATGGATTCCATCGTATATACGTTACATA
The DNA here is from genome assembly GCA_034698625.1 of Julus scanicus. Taxonomy (NCBI): domain Eukaryota; kingdom Metazoa; phylum Arthropoda; class Diplopoda; order Julida; family Julidae; genus Julus; species Julus scanicus. The sequence continues at coordinate 23,529 of JAQGBW010000269.1, read as the reverse complement.
AATTATACAAGGGCAGTTTTTTTGACATGTCAAACAAACATAATAGCAATAGTAAAAACTGCTAATCTAAATTTAACCTCCATGCTAGCTTGGTGACATCATACTTTTTGAGTAGTTTACTAAGTGGCTGACAATTTGGGCTCGTTTCCATGACGATTGTCACTTTACATCTCATCAATTTTTAACGATTTTACTACTTGTTTGTAGCTACACAACAGAATTTTTTTAATATTCTGTACAAGATGACAAGTTGGTTTCTGCACCAATTGTAGTCATTGCAAATAAAAGTTAACAACGGAAACACGTTAAAAAAATGCGGTTATCCATTTTAATTCAGCCATTGCCAGGAGATTAATTAGCACGACGCCAAAGGCTAGTAACTAAAAATGCACACAACAAAAAATGTTTCAGAACTTTACTGGATTCAGCCTTTCAAATCTCCTTTTAATTCTGAATCTGAAATGCTATAAAATTCATCTGGATTCTTTTGCAAGAACAACAGAACTACAATTTTTTTCTTCTTCTAAATTTTATGGATTTTTGTTAAGAGTATTTTTACCCTTTTTTAGTCTACCTGCATGAATGGCCTTAACCGTTAAAGTCAACCAATAAGTACGTACAAGGTTGTTTGCTCGAGTATTTTGTGCAGTTATTCATGGCTTGCCAAGATGATTTGCATCATAACTGTTATTTTTAAACAATTGCACCATAGGCATCCCAGTCGCCTAACAACCATTAACCAATGGTAACACCGCAATAAGTCATTATTTGATAGACTGCTCGGTAGCATAGCGACCATGTACTTCCATAATTTGAATTCGTGACAATGACAAGTTATTTTTGTCACACAGACCATTCAAAGTGACTATCGATGATATTTTTTTTCAGCTGGCAAACAGCTGAAAAAAGTGTCTCCCTAAATAACTTTTTCGATGGGCGTTTCCAGACATTTTAAATAAGGACGTTCTGCAAAGAGCGCCCTAATTATAGCAAACTCTTAACATGTGGCTGCTCACTGTAGAAACGCTCCTTACATAATCAATACAGCCTAATTAATATTAAAACAAGCGCAGCCTTTATGACCCAAGTTTGAATTCCATCGGAGCAATGCCAGTTACTCGATGATAAATGAGAAATCAATACTTTACAATGAAAGCAAAAACCTTATTGAAGTCATCAATGCAGAAGAAGACGAGGCGCAGAAATTTCGCTTCCAGCAGTTATGTTGGCTCATATTTTTCAGCTGAAAACTAGAAAACAATGGCGCGCCATCTCAATTTGGTAAACACAGGCATGGCTTTCTCAGAATAATAGCAGCCATTATTTGAAATAGCTGTTGCTTAGCAAAATGCTAATTACGCCCGTACCTCCCTCGGAGACTGCTTCTACCTTAGGTGTATGCCATGTAAATTAAGACTTCAATATATGCCTTAGTATCAGAAATATTAAACACGCCGTAACATGATAAATGCTTCTTCCAAGTCACAATGAAAGGAAACTGATGACACGAAGTTTAAATCCGAAATCCATTACGGGGTTGACAAAACATGGGCCCACTGAAGAAATTCCGCTTAGAAATCAAAACAACATTTGCATTTCAATCAGTTTCCAGAGATGGAAATTCACGCAGTGTTAGAAACATTGCGAATGCGACGAAAAACATCAGAATTGCCTTTGTCTCAAATTTAGCACACCACAGTCATAGCGTTGCTTTTTTACGAAAATGGCAGTTTTAGAAAAAAAAAACCTGCTTCAGAAGATAAAATTAAAATTTGTAAGAATATTTATTTATATGCAACGTTCCCAAATGCGAATATGACAACAGTGAAATAAAACTAAAAACTAGACGAGCCCAGTAAAACTTCAATACCATTTTCACATTTTGACGTCACCGCCGATCTACAAAACATGAAAAAATTTAAGAAAAATTCATACTTTCAAAAGCACTAACTAAGGTAAAATGTACAACACATCGGTTATTACGTTAATAAAAAACAGCAACGAATATCCGATTGCCATAACATCTGGTTAAATTGCTTTTGCTCGATTCAAATGATTCTCGTTGGTCATTTCGGCTATAGTGCTTTAGGTTTTAACGCATTTATATCGACGTTGAAATTCTGATGGCGAGCGGATTTTAAGTTAAACACTCGTTTCAACGGCATTTTTTGTTTGACCTAGGCAATATAACGCGTATTAAACACCCCAGATGTGAGCAAGCCCAACGTTGTTGTTGATATGGAAAAGCTTTGTTTACAGCTTAGATCAGGGCCTAAGTTTATACGACGTCTCTAACTCTCGCGTCAGTAAAAGCATTAAATTAAAAGCAGGAAAGTGACAAAACCTCCCTTTTGCCGCTATACAAATGTTACACAAGAAGATCTTTTATGAATTCTCTCTCTCTTGCTCGAACGTTCGCGCACGGCCATAGCGTGAAATGCATTTGAGCTGAAGCAGATCCTCCGCCGCAGCACAGGGCTCACTCCTCATAAAATATTTATGATATTTACGGATACGTTTTATTTTCCACTCTTTCCATTTTTAGAACATTCCTTTCACTGGCTGCTGTCTTTGGAGATGATTTGCTACAACGTCATGAATAAAACCGAGCAGAACTTAGCTGAGTGGAGCAAATGCTTCGAAACAGGCCTCAAAAATTATACCAAGTTTTCATTCATCGGAGCTTAAGACGTCACACTTTAATTAATACTCAAATTGCGCACAAGCTATGGATTTCTACGTTCCATTTTGGTTGATTCTTGTCATTTCTTTAAAGATATTTCTCATGAACGAATGAATTTTAGCCAAATATTGCTTCTAAAACTTATAGTTTACTATTGCAAAGTTTTAAATTACTCTTCATTAATCCTAACTAAATGAATACTCAGCAGCCATTTCCGCTTATACCAAAGGTGATTAAGCATATGCTTTACTTTTCTTAAATGTATGAAAAATCTTCAAGTATCCACAGATAATAAAAATTGATTTTGCTTTGAAGTTCAGTTTCCTAAAAATTCCATGGAAGGGAGGGAGCACTGACCATTTGAAAAGCAGCAAACTGGAACCATACATCTAGAGCTAAATAGACCCTAAGCTAAACAAAATTAACGATGAACATCGGCATGGGTCGATAGTCAGAAACCTAATTTAAGCGATAAAAACAAAGCATTTCGTCTGGGAAAACGAAGAAAATAGCGACGGAAAACGAGGTGTTTTTTTTCTCAACGTTTGCAGGGACATAAAAATTGCGGGCGAATCGTTTTAGTGGCTTCGCAGCAATCGTGCGGAATCCATAAAAGTTGCTTAAAATTACGGTTAATTGCCTCTTTTGCTTTGCTGCAAATTTGGCGAATGATTGAGAGCGGTAAATAAGCAAACTTCCACGAGGTGTTCCTACCGCGTTGTTTAATAACGAGGAAGGTTAGAAGTCAGCTTCTGCTCGAAAAATAACCCGTTCTGCGATACACTTCTAGGTCGATGCTATCGATTGCCAGCTTCAAAGGTTGAAAAAACACGTGTTATGGAGAACGGATCAGCATTGAAATTTTAATAGGTATGAAGGTTCATCAACCAACCCGTGAACCAGTCATGTCAGACGAACAGCATATACAAAAGCCAGCAGTTTTAACACTATGAACGAGGGTCATAATGTATACGTAATCTTCTCTTATGTGAAACAAGTAGTTGTACGAACTGATTTTAAATTCATTATATTCGTTTTCTGGTATTTAATTTTCAATCACAAATTCACTGCAATGAGTTCACAATCAAAAACAACCAGATATTAGTATTGGTTTTGCTATTTGGATCTCTTATCAGAATTATGTGGTCCTTAGAAGGACCATTTTTAATCGTTGTTATAATTCAAAAAATCTTCCAAGTGTCGAATAAAGATCCAGCTTTTTTCCCCGACGCCTTTTTGTCGATGTCTGTCATCACGTCGACCGATGTAACACTGCACAAGCCTGCTGCTTCATTAGAACTAAGTTAAATCAAAACTGTCAAATCACAAAAAAAGACATTCTAAAATTTCCAATTAAATTTCATCAGCATCAGGGCCTTACCATGCATTTTATAATCGTGAATTTTAAGTTTGGAAATCGTTAGACATGGCCTATCTTTAGAAAACTTGCCGACGTTTGATTCAAACTTTATTTAATCTGCAATCAATAGAAAAATGTACCAAAGCTGGTTTCACATTATATCAGTTTGCAACTTAGTCTAATTAGTCTTACTATTAGCTCATTGATTGCTAATTAATTATTTTAAGATCATTTAAGATTAATTAAGATCAATTTCATCTTTTTTCCAGTGTGCGAAAACAACTTTTTTCATTTGATTTGCTGAACATATAGAAGACATTTAAAGGGGTTTCGTTCATTTAAATTTGTAAATATAAACAAATGCACAAAATGTCTGTTTGTATGTACACGAATATTTTTTAATATTTGACTACTTTTATTGATGTACGCCATGTAGGTAACGGCCAACATTACTGTTAATGCTATGAATAACTAACTAACTAACTATGATTAACAAACCAGGATGAGTATGAAAAATAATTAACTTCGAAATTTATACAAACCACATGTTTAATTCACTCAAAATTTTCAGTAATATATTCTAAACACAACAAGCTTTAAATTAATAGAAAAAGTTAATCATCAGACAAATTCCGAGAAACGTGCTTAAAAAATCGAAAGGAGGCCAAACCCTGAATATGATTTCCCCTTTTCTCCAAATACACGAATTTTATTCTCACCCTTATCCCTATTGACTATATAATGGGGGTAAAGAAATTAAACGCAATGAAGCGTCACTAATATTCTCAATTTAATAGCCAGGTGTTCGTAATTAGTTAAATTTAACATGGTCAAAAAATGCAAATCGTCAAACATATGTAGGTTGACTGCGCAAATTGTGTTTTAAAGAGTTTGTATTTTCTTAAATTACCCACGTGAAATTCACTGCGCATTGCAACTGTTTGAACAACCCCCCATTGCGTAGACCAATGATGCATTTCAAAACAACTCAAATTTAATACAACAAAATTGCTGTATACAAAAGTTGACCTTCTAGTCTAATTTAAATGTATGATGAGCATCACTCTGCATTTAAGCTCTTTATATGTGATAATTTTGGTAGCCTTAATCGGATCACTTTCTATTTAGGAAATTCATAATAGGCTATACAATAATTCACCATTGAACATTATAAAGAAGCAACTTAAAAGGAAATCTGTATAGTTTTAAAAGACAATTTCTTAACGATGATTACAAAGCATTCAGCGTATTTATAAGTGATGCTAGTATGAATAATTTAATTATTACTACGAATTCAAACACGCAAATAATTAAATTTGAATATCTTTTATTTTTGAATAATTTTTCAACAGCACGACTTAATAATTCTATTTTGCGATCTGGTGTATCAATGAAAACATAGATAGAAACAATCAACTAATCCGTCCATTAAAAATTAAAAAATACAATGACTACACACACTTAATAAATTTCGACAGATTCTCCATAACTGCTATTGAAGCAATAGAAACATTTCCACAGTCATTGAGTATAACTAACCTATAATGAACAATTGGACCACAAGCACATTTGGTGTAATTAATCTGCTGTCAAACATTGTATGCAATTGATAATGTTGGTTAATGAAAAATTAAAAGACTCGAAAATAGCTATTTATTTGATCTTTGGGCAAATAATCGAATTTCAAGATAGAAGTTAGAACTGGGGATGTTTCCTTGACCCCAAGCATCATTGACATCCGAGAATTTTAATTTTAACCAACCGGGTCCAAAAGTCCGAAAAATAATTTGAGTAATCTCGTAAACAACTCATTTGGTAGAATATATTCGCAAAGAATCCCAAGTGCAAACTGCGGGTTTCATGCCACGCAGATTGCATGATGGCCGCGATCACGGTGTTGGCAAAAGTAGCTGCCGTCCACGAGACACCTAAAGCCGGCGAGAAGGCCGTGCAAAGTCCGTCGAAACCACAGCTCTGTTCGCATGGCTTGAGCGATGAGGGCGCCAAGAGCAAGGGGGAACGAACGCCATGATTTCACATTAAAACCATTCCTCCGTTCGCATGCAACATAAATTGAAAAACAGTGAAATACCAGGCTTCGGGATTGAAATTTAGCATCCAGAGCGTGTTCTAGCATCATCTCGGATTGAGATTTTTCATGCGGAAACGTTAGAAAAATAAAGATAAGCGTGATTAATCGTAGGTTTTTTAAAAGGCCGTCACCGATAGAATTCATCCAAAACACACAGACACGAAGCCAGAGGAGAGATATTACCTTCGCATAATCGTTATCTCCGCTAATTCCAAGGCATTGTAAAAGCATCCACGTTAAGCAAAGTCGTTGCACAATGGTTCAATACGGTCTTCCCACACGAGTAAACAAACGGGGAGATTAAAAAACGTTGACGAAATTTTACTCCAACAGCCGAGCATAGCAGAAACATACACAATGCGGAGAAAAATTCCGTACGGCCTCCCAATCACGCGAGAGACACTGTTCTGAACATGGAGCTAGACTCCCTCCGCCCATGCGCTCTTCTCATTGGCCTGACGTCACTCATTGTAGAGGACGAGTCCATTATTTCAAAAAAGGTACGTTTGGGTATTGGAAAGGGAAAGCTAGATTCACTAGAAATTGACGATGCGCCATCTATTGACTTTAATACTAAGCAGTGCTAAGGGTCCATTTACACCAATCAGTAAATGTGTCCGTTCCGTCTACGTGACGTAAAAAATAACGGCACTATACCGGAAGTGTGGAAATGCTTTAACACATTTCTTTAAAAACATAATACGCGAGAAAGAGAACGATTTTTTCTTCACTGGTCACTGCCCTAACTACTATTTTTGAGTCCAGAAGAAAAATTATTTTGGGGCGTAATCTTATGTCAAATATAGAAATATGGACCTAAATTGTTCTATACGGGCCCTCAAGGAGGCCTCTAAGAATTGCTTGTTTTTGCGACTTGATAGTTCTGGCACTTTAGGCACATTTGCATACCTAATCATGCTGCGTTTTTTTATTATAAATTACTCAAACTTTCGACATTACTATAATAATAATCATTAATTACGTAATCGGTAAAATTTGAATTGTGTATTAAAATTGAAATACATGACAAATTTACAATTTTGTCTTTGTTATCGTGTTAGAATTCGTATAACTTATTTTTGTAGCATTCATTTGTAAAATCCTATACAATTAACACACAATATACATCACATACATGTATACAGAACATGTACTTCAAAAAAGGGAGGAGTTTTGCGAATATAGTGCTGTTGTTTTGGTGAATTTTAGATCACACAAATTCAGTACAGCGTGAAATTCTCTCCGCAACTATTTCACGCTTCAACGCTAATGAAACGCGTCTATAGCTGCTATTTTTTATATGATTTTATGCACAAGCGTGATATTTTTCACATTTATCTATGATTAAACTCCAACTTTTCACAAATTTAATGCTATAATTTTTGCAAAATAAGCAGCTTATGTATTTGAAATCTTACCAAAAAATGAATTTCCAAATAGGCTATATACATTGCGAATTAACATAATCGAACTTTTGAAAATGAGAAGCCTAACCGATAATAAATAGCACGAAATTTAAGCTCAGTGTTGCGAGCAAATGCTTCATTTCCTAATTGCACGCACAGTGTCATTCTCTGCTGTACGTGCCATTTGGCCCCACCAGAAAATAATTTGGGAACTTAATAAGAAGCACATTTAGCAACGAGATTAAAAACGGTGTGCATTTTTATACGTGACAAAGTTAATTGCATATTGCTTCTTGATGCAATTTTACGCCTAATGGTGAATTGCCCTCAGGATTTCATTGAGAAAATATATAAACCTTTTTTGTAAGCAGAATAAAAAATGTGACGCGAGTTTAATTAAAAGATTGGCCGCCTATATTTCTTGCATCATTTTTTTATGCTAATAAAAGCATCAAGTTGTCTACTTCACTTATAAGCTCTATATCCCTAAACCTAGAAATTATTTTTCCCCAGTAATTCATAATGGGTTTTACGATGTACAGGTATAAGGACTTTGATAAGATAGCAAAAATGAGAAAATTGTGTTGACCATGGCTAAATATAAACTATAAAATCTAATTAAGCATTCACATTGCTTACACAATTAAGTTCAAGAAATCTTTATGCATTTTACATTACTTAGTTCTGCCCAAAATGATGCCCGAAAGCTTAAATGTGATTAGCGCTTACAAATCATTAAGTCTTTATAGCTTTTGGAAATCATACACACATATATATCTATACGAGCTTGAACAATTCATAAAGTCGATGTTATAGAAAAATGACAAACAGGATAATAATTTAACAATCTTTATTTACAAATGTAAATGTAAAATATACGAACAAAAGTTTCTTTATTTATTTTCATTTAGGAAAACGTAATTACGTTTATCTAATTACGCTATCTTAATAAGCCTCGATCACTAAACATAGAAAATTTATAAAATTAAATTAAATTTGTGTATCCTACAGTCATCAAACATAGCAAAGAGGAAAACTATGTAAAATCAACAATTTCCATTAAAATGAAACTTGTAAACTTTTCTTCTAATATAGATATATTGCCCAAAAATCCAGATTTTCTGAGTAAAATATTCCAATTGCATATATAAAAATTACAAATATAAAACATGTATTTTATATCCCTAAAGACCACTGGATTAGCAAAACGAATTGTCAAGTACAGTAGAATTAGATATTCTATTTATTATTTATATTTTATTGATTAGTAATTTAAAACTTTGTTTAAAATAATTTGATGCCAAATAGGTTCTTGTTTTTTCAACGTGCATTACACGTAGTATATGTAAGCAAGTTTTGTTTTATGTACACACGTTTATTTGCATTGAAGGCCTTCCACAAATAAAGTTTACAGGTAAATTCATTTTTAGACCCTAATGAAACTGCCAGTTAATCCGAAGAACCGGATAAGAGAACATGGTTCGTATTCAATCTAATGGAACATAAAATCTGTTTATTCAAGAACGAATGCCTGACCCTGTATAAGAAGTTTAATATTTTAGGCTGCTTTTTTATTTGTTGTTGACGCTTTATGTCCCTAGAAACATAAAAGTAATCAATGGCAGACAACGTGGAATTGTCTCTAATTGGTCCATCTAATTACTTCGTGTGATGACATGACACAGCCTAATGCATTAATTAGAAACTTATATGCGAAATCAAATTGAAGTGTCTCACGAAATGAGGAGAAGCAAACTGTCTGTCAATCTGTTGACGACTGTGTGTATTTTTATCTACAGGATTAAGACAGACTTAGACAGTCATCTACTTTGATAAACTCTAGAAGTTGCACTTTTAGTACTGCTTGTTTGGATAAGGGCAGATCCACAAACGTTTTGCTCCTATCTAATAACATTCTTTAAACATACATTTGAAACAGAATATCGATGGAATCATAAGATTTCAATACATGTAAACATTCGTTGAAGTCATTGCATTCAGTCTAAACAAGCATTGTACGTTTAACTTTTGATCACAAATGTTTTTTTAGAAATTTTCTAAAAAGAAATTCTTGTTTGTTTTGATAACTATATTTTAACTTCACCATTTGTTTATTCTACAAAACTTACTTGGTAAACTAACATGTCATACTTTTATTGCCTATACAGTACATCCGGATCACCCTTGATGTATAAGAATCAAAAAGCAGCGATAGTAGGAATCCAACATCGTAAAAACTGCATAAAAATAAACAAAGCATTGTACATTAATAAATAAATCATGTTTTCTCAGCAGCACACTGGTTCATGACCAACCGACTCCTCAAGTGCCATGCTGTACGAAAATGTGAAGTTTGTCAGGTTTTTATTTCAATGTCACAACGGCATTTAGGGAACAATATTTATGAATCAAAACAGAAAAGTTTTTTATCATTCCGCGCTTGTAATAGTCATTAATTGTCCCCACAAAATGACCGAAACGTGCTTGTTATGACCACCTCCCAATGTTTCACGGACCAGTGGCCTATGTGTACAGGACACTCGCCGTCGGACTTTTGGTTTCCTCTGATAAATTATCAAATCCACAGGGACGTGCGACATATTAAAAGCTTGCTATGCTTTAGACACTTCCAACTTTTTTTTTAGTTAAAACTTTTAATGAATCCACTTTTCCCTTCACGCTTTCTGGAAGTTTTTTTCCTTGTAATTCACAATAGATTCCCGATGGCAATATGGAAGCCATTGCCCTTACATATATATAAAAAGTTGATAAAATGAAAATTCACCGCAGAGTTCTAAGGTGTGCAATTTATTCCAGTTTGTATGTGCATGGTTTAGTAATATGTAGAACTAACGTTATACATAAAAATTGATACACAAATCGTGATCAAAAGTAGTTTCTTTTTATTTCAAAATTCAGAAAGATCAACGATTTGGATTTCTCAGAAGTGTTCATACATGTACAGGTTTAAAAAAGTTATTTATTTAGCATCTTGAGCAGTTAAACCTTAGCCTTTGCAACATCTCAATGGTGAAACATCTTCATGTATACGTGCTCTAAAGCTCTTCTCTGAAAGTTCAACTAGAGTTTGTGTGGAATCTTGAGTGCCCTTGTTCAACCATTGTTTGAAGAGATGACCAAACATAAGTCGAAGAAAGACTTCTTAGACATTGCATGTTAAAGATAGATTCCACTTTATAATACAACGCTCAAAAATCCAAAATGTTAATTCAATGGAAACTTTACTTTAAAGAAGTCTGCAAAATTAACAATGTATACAATTGTTTCGAACGCAAACAGTATAACGGCAATAACACTATTGATATTAAATCTCAGCTCACATATTGTTTGTGTCACTATTATCTTACATAAAATGTAAAGAAATCTTTTTAGACTTGTATACTACAGCTAATTTACACTATAATGCAATCGAATATAAACACTACCATTGAAATTTATTGCCTTGAGAATATGAAAATTGTACAACTACTACACCAAGAATTATGATTAAATATCAGAGCTTTTAGAAAAACATTTTTGACTTATGGGCATACATTGTGAATTAATCTGACAGAATGAATAGATAATTTGAAATTACCAGAATTGCATAACTTATGAGAAAATCGTAAACCTTCATTATATATATATTCTGGAAACATGTTCAGATTTATTGCCTCACAGAGATGAATCAGTAGCTGTTGATTACTTTTTTGGGTAAGTTTAATTTTGGTTTATTCAAACCTGTAAAATTATGAATAGAAATACATGTGTATACATGACTTAGAAAATGCGGAATTTGCCACATTATGCGGCAAACTCCCGAGAGCTTGGTCTATAACTTTCTACTATTTCGTAGAAAAATCTCGTCAAAGTGGTCGTAAACACACGACGTGAGCTCATGTTTTTCATCTGCTAGTTTATTAGACTTGGCTTTTCCAACTTTTATAAAAATCAAAGATAAACTAGCTTGCATTAATGGATTCTATAGTTTAGTTTATTGCATGACTAAACATAGTTAGGCAGTAAACAACTGCAAACGGACAAGGGTTTTTAAAAGGGATTTATTTTAAATCCCCAGAGCTATATAATGTGTGATTTTGTGAAGACTTTTTGTTGTTGTTTTTGTTTTACTTTATTCCTGTTCTCTAAGTTGAAACTGAGCAAATTCTAAGCCAGTCAGACAAGAATGCCATTTTGAAGGTTGCACCACGAGCACTATATCATATTCTCTAAAAAACGTTTTCTCCGAAATCATGATTGATAAATGGAAAGTAACAGGTATAGCGGCATACATGATCTAAAAAAAATCCAAGTATGGATTAATATCCTTCACGTTCGCACCTATAGATGGTCATGCTTGACCTTTTGCCAAGGGTCAACTGCATTAAATTGCGCTGGGCTGCATGAAGCATAAATATGGCCTTTAAGAAGTCAAAACGTTCACCTCATCAGACAGAATTACGGCTGAAATAAATCTATGAACCAGTCTATAGAAAAATTATTAAATGGCTGTTGTGCATTATTCAACGTGAGCAATTGCTCGATATTTCATTTTAATTTTTTTTCTGCAAATCGAGCGCAATATTTCATCAGTGTGGAATTTTGCGTCATATATATGAATTTTATTATGGCAATAAAAAGTTTACTTGTAAAACATGTACATAATTATTTGTTAAAAAATTATTTCCCCCATACTTGGTTTATAAATTAATAGCATGTTTACGCAGACATATCTGGTTATTTAAAATTTAATTCCACTTTAGGAAATGTCTTTTCAAGTTCTGATAGTAAATTATTGTCATTATGGGTACACTTTTCTATTTAACATAGTAAACTGGTATTTTGCAACCTAGGCCACCTAGAGATGGCGCTTCGAGACATCAAATTCACTTTCAATTGCAACGTACTGTATCTGAAATTAGTGATAATTTTATTCTAAACCACAAATTGTCTTCAGTAATGACAAACAATAACATTGTTCAATGTGAAATGATTTAATGATTGGTTAGTTTTTATTTACTTTTAACGTACTATGTAAATATTCCAATAGAAAGATAATGGCTAATTAAGGCTTCTTTAAGACTGCAATTGCTAATGTTGCTTGCCCATATAAGCCTATAATTAAGCGTATACAAAACAATGGGCATTAAGGGCTTGTCATTGCATATAAATACTTAATCCATGTAATTATGCAAAATTTAGTATAAGGTGAATTGCCATGGTCAGTAGACGCATTATAAGTCAATTGTAACCAAAAACTGAAGAAAATCTAGGAAGTAATGTATAAGCCATTTTTGTTAAGACCTATTATAAACTACTATTATTTATTTTGTAAAAATAAAATTTACTTCTTACACAAGTTCTTCACAAATTGTCCGACCCAAATTACTGTAATAATAAGCTCAATTCTCAATTGAGCTACCCATACTGAAATGACAGATATCAAATAATTTCTGCACAATCATGGTTGTAATGATGACAACGCATTATCTGTTAGTTTGTCTGTAGGATATGTATATATGTATGTACATATCAACTTCTCGTTAAGCATAAGTAGGTTTTGAATATGTTAACCCATAACATTTTGGAGCAACTCCCAAGACCCGACAAAATAACTAAAACTGCTTAATTTGCATTATTATCCACAACTGCGACTATAGCAATGGCAGTCGAGTCTCTTGACTAGTCTTGTAAGCACAAAAATAAGGTTTCATCTTGAAAAATACAAGTGCTGTGTGCATCGAGGGGTGTAATTCATATTCAGGAGAATAACAAATAATGACGAGGATGACTACAAGGTTTGACCAATGAATTACTCTCAAAGGCATCTTAAACAACGTTTAGTAGGCACCATTAAAGGTATGGAAGTGAGGGTTCCACTACAAAGGTCATTAGCCGTCTTCGGAGGCCATATTTCACTGCAATTTATTAATGAATTAGCCACAGAAAAACATAAGCTGTGCTTTGATGGGGATTTAAATTACAGAGAGGGAAAACAAAGGTCGCATTACAACATATTAGAATGCTATTGCACACCTGTTTCTTTTATTTGCCAAGCAGTAACATTGCTCAACGTGAGACATTTTATGTTCTTGTAAACGTCAGCAAAACATTGCTATACGCTGACCATACTGTAGATTATTTATAAATAGGCGAAATAAATAGGTATAGGTCCAGGCACATTCGTGTTTTCGAACAATAATTCATCTTAAAATACAACCCGAGGACTACAATTAGCCTCTGGTTTTATATTTATGCGTCTGCAGACACGTAGAAATTTCTCAGAAATTTGTAATAACTTCAGACACTGAAACTATGTATTTGGACAATTTTAAAAAATGAATCTCATGCTTCTGGAAACTATGGAAATGGCTACATGGAATAAATAAAATGTACTTAGTCTACTACAATAATTGTAGTCACAGAATGGATTTAAAAATTAACTTAAATCCAAATCGGTTGAAATGTGCATGATCTCTGTTTTTAACTTAAGTTGAAATCCATTCATTGACTACAGCTAATGTATAACAAAATATGCTATTATTATCAAAATAACATGTCAGAGTGATGCATTTATTTGTAAACAAGGTTGAACTCTAATATAAAAAACCTTGTTTAACTTCTTGTTAGAACATTATGTTTATGTGTACTGGAAAATAAACTTACATTAGGTATATGGTGAGTAACACTTGTGACTAATGAAGTTCCCAATTTACTTTGACGAGATCGGTGCTATTAGCTAATCTCAAATGCCGATCTCTTTTGACATGTTCAAAAGTTGACCAATAGGGGACAATCAGATAATAAAACGATGTTCCCCATTTTCAAGCGCACAATAATTCCCACTCGTGGAATTTATAATTACAATATTCAAAGCCATCGATTGCAACTAAACAAAACAAGTTAAACTACGATGCCTCGGAGCCATTTTCAGGAAATACTGAATCACAATTACGCAAAATTATACAAATATTTAAGATTAGAACGAAATGTTCATTGCACATAGCATACACTGTAGCTGGAGTGGCACCAAGCCGAGCTTTATATTGTGAGCTAACTCGTTATGTTATCAAATCCATAGAGCTTTTAATATGGTGTACTGGGACCCACCATAAAACCTGATAAACAAATGCACGTTTCAAATATGGTAATGACATCGCTTTGGAAATGCATTATCGTAGATCGTATCTATAATAACTCAGCATTTCTAGATTGCTACAAATATAAGTTATAATAACACTTGAAGGGCGAGCCCGGGGTAATTGTTGCACAAAGCCAAATTACACAAATGGATTAATTGCAATTTGTTTGGACGATCAGAAAGTTGAATATTAGCATAGTATATCGTAATAAAAATAATTGAAATTAGGTCAGTGATAATTAAACTAAGGTACAATTTTAGAGTATGACCAATGAAAGGCACATTGTGATTTAATCGAATGTTTAAGAAATCTGTTGTCTTATTTAAAAGTTCTTGAAAAGTTTTTTAAATGTTATACATACAAACTACATAAATACACTAGTTTCACCAAGCACGCACACGTATTAATTAAATACTAATTTATTAATTGGGCTAAGAATTAAAAACTGCACAGTAATTAAATGCAGTCACGCGCATAATTTATATCGGTATTTTGTTGCAAAGGTCCACCTATTTCATGCCCTTCATTTCCAATTTCCTCTTTCGCCTATCTGTCGTGTATACTGCGGAAATTTTCATTGCTTTGAAGTTGCTTTAATAAACTGTTCATTAAGGCTGCAATAACCATTTTAACCGCTAAAACCCTTGTGGAGTAGCCATGTTAAACGAACAGATCGTTTAACCTGCCAAATTACATCACCGTTATTTTTCCTTACTACCAATCACTATCGTGTAACCAATTTAACGAAATCTTACAACGTTGTTTCTGTTTTGCTGGCCTAGTTTAAGTGTGTAAGTAAAAGTCATCTTAGAAAGCATCAAACGTCAATTCTATTTGCTACATATCCTTAATACAATGCTAGTAAGGCTTGGGAAATCAGTGTAACATTTTTACATCACACAGTTTAACATCAATTTCAATCTGAGCATTGTTTCGAATGAGCAAATAAGAATCATATTTATTTCAATATTATTGGAGCAAAAGCTTGCAAATACAAAAGATAAATATGTTAAGTAAACATTTGATTCATCTGCAAAAACAAACATGTATTTGAATTAAAACGATCATGATTTAATAAATAAATAAGGAATACAAATCAACAAAAACAATCATTTATAAACCCTCGAGCTTTTATATCAATAGAAAAATACGAGTCTTACATTTATCTTTTAGACACAAGTTACAATTTTCAGCGTGTCCCTAAAGTCTTGAAACTTCTAGAAAAACTTTCAAAGCATATATATTATAATCGAGGAAGATCCAACGAAAACAGATGTATTAAATCTATAAATCTATATCACTCCACGACAGAGATAATGACGTGGACATTTCTCTGTCCATTAAGGAAGTTTCTTTTGTTTTTTGATTGAAATAACTGTCATCTATTTGTCCTAAAGCATCCAAAAACTGCTGGTAAAACAAAGCTACTTCGTGTAAAAAATTTCCCATTAGATCTGTAAAAGTTATAAAAGAATTGTAATTGGGACACACATTATTAAAAAAAGTTAAAAACTTTCTCAAAGGCTAGTGAACGGTCTTCCATTACACATGCAGTATATATGTTTATCACTGCCATTGAAAAATGTGGATAACATCTTATCGTTGGTGGCAATGACCCAAGCCTCTCCGAATTGGCAATGCACCGTGTAACGCTTTGCAATATGGGAACAAGATAAAATCTTATTCTTTCCTTAGCTGTACTCAAATGCACAGTGAATGTCTTTTTTTTGGGAGGGGAAGGGTGGTGGGTTGGATTTTTTTTATCCCTCCTCCCCCATCTTCCTTTTTAGATCCATATTACATTGTGTGCGTCTCATACAAAAAGAAAAGAAAAATCAATGTTCCGATCAACCAAAAGGGAATTGTAATCCAGTATTAGGTTTGAGCCACTTACACTGTCCACTTGGATTTGGACCAATGGGCTACCTGGTTCGCGGCTGAGATGTGGCTAGTTGGTTGGTCGCTACCATGAATAAGAACAATTGCCAGGAAAAAAAAAAAACAACATATATACGTGAAAAAGTGCAAAGGGGGTTAAATTCTTAAAAGCCGTTGTAGACACTTTGTGGAAAATGAAATTTTTTGGACTGAAAGAAACACGTGACCAAGCTATATAAACACGATGTTCAATAAACAGCGTGCAATATCTGTTATGGACACTTACAGCAATGAATGTTAGCATTTTTTACTATTAAAGTGTTTTTAAATTATGGAATAAACATTGCTTTTTATACAAACTGCCTGATACACATTTAATAAACAGTACAATGTATATCGAGTATAGTGTAAACATAACTTTCATGTAAAAACCAAAACATTTTTTAAGACTTGCTGTATTCTGATATTCATTTAATTGCTGTCGCCTGAAATAATTTCCATATTACGTATTCTGATTTTTCTATAGTTATCAGCGTATTAATCATCTATAGTAATTTTAAATTACTTCTATAGATTATACGATTTACAGTATTTAGAAAAATTATAACTTTTTCAAATATCCTCCTGACGCAGGCAACCCAACATGGCTACCTTACTATGCGATATTGCCAACCATTAGTTTGCCCTTAAGTATGCAATTATTTGTACGCCATATTTTTGAATTAATTGTCAGATAAACATCCCCCTTGAAATTGTGTAAATTTACGATTCGCCTTGTACATTAGCTTGGCATCATTTCCCTCATTAAATATTCACTGGTCGCTCTAAATGAGTGAGGCCATGTCATCCATTAATAGTTTCAATTTCTAAATGTCCCTCTAGCCATCACTCATGCCAGTAAACCCTCGTCGTGTCCACGTGACCCGTCTTCGTGATTAATCCTCTGGAGTGTCCGTTGGTCAGCCAGATGTGGGGAGCAACGAGGGGGTGTCCATTGCAACACCTTGTGAGTCACACTGGCTGACCAGCAACCTCGTCCACCTTGTTTAGGTCAGATGCGACATTTCAATATGCTACACTTGTACACGACACATTGATCGGTTTGGGACCGAAGGGATTGAAACGAAATACCCGAACATGGAATTATTCAGCTTAAAACCACGAACTATAGATTAAATTGGTAATGCTTTTTATGCATCGTCGTCTCCGGTTCAGGGACACAAATACTCGCTATTTATATACAGAGTATAAGTACATATAGTATAGAATAGATCAAATATCCACGGATTGTTGAAATTCCAAAAGAAGAATCGTCACGTTGATATATATGCAGGATTTTAAATATAAAAATCATGAAACTATTTTTATGGAAAATAATTACCATATTATTCATGCAATTTACATTTCGTTATAAATGCTTAATCATTCCATTAATAAAATATCCTATACTCAAACTCCAAAGGAAGACAGTTCTATCTATAAATTTTCAAAATGCTAATGAACATCTCAAAGAGATTCTAGCTAAACCAGACTTGTTTAATTAATATAAATCATGGTAAAAGACAAAATTCGTCAGCCATTTTAAGTTATAAATAATATACAATTTTCATATTTTTATGCGATAGAAGCTGGTGTTAGTGTTTTTAGCATCGCTTTTCTAAGATGGCTCTCTTTTAAAAACATTGGCAGTCTTGAATAAGCTTCTAAATGCGATGTTTTATACTGCTGATACTAAAATCGAATAAACTTATTTTGATTCCAAGAGGATATGATACAAAAATGTACTTCCCCTGCATTTTTTTTTCAGCTTGGTGTAGATTTATTCATTAAGAAGACCAGAAATCAATTGAAAAGATTTACATTCCGCATATAATACATACTATAGATTATACTGAATTGACTTTTATTCCGATTCTGCGTATTCTTTTATAGTTTCTGTCTAGAACCGAGGTAAAAAAACATCATAAAATAATTTCGGTATACAATTCATTAAGTAAAAAAAAGACATAAAAATGACATTAAGATAAATTTAAATCTTTGTGGTATTGATTTCTACCCAAAATGTCATTGTCTAATAGTTATACTTGAGCACAGCAACACGGTTGACTCACTTATATTATCATGTATATACAATTTGCGTTCAGGAATTTTCTTGAGTACATATTTAATAATATTTCTCACAAAATATCATGATGTCATATCCCAACTCTATTCAGACTACATTTTTCTTGTTGAAAATACTTTTTGATACACGATAACGTTGTTTTATAAACTAACTAAAAATATTTCTCCATTATATCGCTGGGTTAATACGAGTTTGGTACGTTGTACTGTGAGTTGAAAAAGGTTGAAAGTATTCATCTAGCTAATGAATTGTTTTGCATTTTCTTAGTATTTCATAATCGTGATGACCACCTAAGGATTCTTCGAATTGGCGTTTTTACTGGATTGTGATGATTGATTTTCGACGGTGGCGTACACAACTGACCTCACCGAAAAACCAATTCATTTTTGCTTTCAAAAACACAAATCCCAAGGCAATAGCCGTCACGCGGATAGCAATCAACATCATTATTAATTATCCGAGTGTACACCGTGGAGAGATCTTCGTTATAGCCTTTATGCTTTGTCCGATAGCCACTATATGTACCTGTTGGCTGTCATACACAATGCCATGGATTTAGAAAAAAAAAAAATTGCTATTCTCCTACGTCCGACGCAATTTATTAAACTTCTGACACGGATTTATAGGAAGTCATTGAATTAGAAAATAGTTGAAAAAGAATCCTTGAAGAAAAGTGAAGGAGTTTTTTAACACGAGTCTGATCAACAAAGTGACTCATCACTGGACGTGAATCCTTCGGGGACGGTATTAGGTGTGAAGGGAATCTGAGGGATTGGCACAAAATTCACCCAGAAATGCCTTTAGGATAAGGAAAATATCATCTAATTAAGATTTGTCCATGAATGATGAAATGGATGGGTAATGTTCGGGGAGCCTTAAATTGTTAGATGTGCATTAATTAAGCCACCTTAAAAAATATTAAAATTCATTTTATACCTATTTTGATATATCTTTCGGTAGTTAAGATGCCATTATTGCATCTTAGGGTATATTATGATAAAATAATAAATACTGATTCTATCAGTATTTTTTCTTCTGGTCGCTCTTTGATGCCCATAACTTAAACTTTCTAAACATTAATTTTGAATTTTGTATAGCAGCAAAATGATATTGCGCACTGCCATAATTCTGAGAATAATATTTAGACGAATAACTCAAAATAAAATAACTTTATTATACTTCAATGCATCGATTTTCGTGTTTCTCGATTAATATGAAATTAAATATGCAAATTACTTAAATTATAAATGTAAAAATATTTTTTTTATATACAAATTATACATATTTCTGTCAATGTTAAATTCACAAATGCAACTTATTATCTATTGCAAAGTAGCATTTGTAGATCAGCCTCTTAACCTCTTAATTCTGACATGGCCCAGATAAAGCGTGCTGGTAAAAGAGTAAATACTTTGTTACCAAATTGAGTTTGAGAGTTGTATGGTTTAATAAGACTAGAACGAGATGCATACATGTACATCAATGACATGTATGTGCCATGTAGCCAGGGTATTTGACGCCCAGGGCAAAACACCCAAATTTGCGCCTATAAACAAAAACTCTTTGGTAGTTGAGCTAATTGAAGGTAGCAGTTAGATTATAACAACATTTAAGACTAATATTTTGAACTCAAAAACATACACAACACAGTCGTTTCTTAATAATGCATAGCATGGTATACATCGGGCAAAATTCTGTTGTTTTCATTAAAAAGTGTAGGTGATTTCATAATTCAGTTGCTATTTTAAATGAAATGGATGAACTGTTCTATTAGTCTACAAAACATTTTTTTTTAAATGAAACCAGGTTAAATAGGATATTTCTCCAGCTAGTTCTTCATCACTAACTTCTGTTGAAAGTTGAAAATTCAGAAAAGGATCTTTATGGTTTTCTATTTCCATTTTATATATCTATGCCAGCAGCATCCATTAAAGCAAATAAAAAGTCAAGGGATAAACCGTGGCGCATACGTCTGTATAAAAGGCTAGACAAGTTTTTGAATTTATTTTCATATTAAAGCGAGGACAAGCAGCCGGGATATGTTGCTGGCTCGCTCTTTTCACATAAAAATCCTTCATGAGTAGGGCTTTACGTACGAAGGCCGCACTTATTATTTTCCTGGGTTCCGCAATGCACCAGAAAATCCAGTTTCTAGCAAGTCTTAAGTTGCTAATCTCTCTGCCTTAGACCGACCGAGTCATACTCAGATAAACACGTGTTACGAAATACATTGATTAATGTAGCAGCAATTATAATCCCTAAATTGATATCAAAATTTGTGATACGTAATACCCTCTATAAAGCATTGACTACAGCCCTTTCGCCATTGGTTGAAAATCCTCAAGGATTCGGAAGACAAATTATCATTTGCCTATAAGCAGTTGTGACCGTTACAAATACACCGCAAAATTGCAATTAATCATGGGAAAATAGGGAATTTCATAGAATGACCAACGCCATAAACACGAGTCGCCCTAACCTAATAAATCATGACGTGAAATTAAATGAACTGAATATATGATTCAAGGAAATCATATCATCTCGCAGCCTTTGACTTTTAAAGTGCAATGTTGTAAATAAGCTTATTATTATAATTTAATTCATGATATAGAGAAGTCAATTAGTGAGCGCCATAACAGCGACATCACTCATAATTAATTGCTTTCCAGGATTCGGACATCGTCTATGTTGCATCAGTACTTAATTATAATTTTTTTTAAGTTTATAGAGCTTAATTTTATTTAACTGGACATCAGCACAAGTTCCATTCTTATTTACTACAAGTGCCCAGAAGAGTTATACGCAAGGATACCAAAACGTTATTAATATTGTTCGACACACGATTCTACAAAATCTTCAAGAAAATACATCTAAAGCAAATCTTATAAGACATATACATATATCATCCAAGTGAATTGTAATTGAATTTAAAAACAACCATGCAAGTAAAAGTCGGTAGCCATATTTTAAAACAACTGCTACAATTAAGATCAAACAAATAAGAAACTTTTGAAATAATCATGTTGATGTTTAAATGCAAACAATAAGTTCTACTGTATTAAAAAAATGTATTCAGGAATCATTCGTTTGGCTAATTGGATGTCTCGTTAACTGCAAATATTAACAATTCAAGATATATGATACAAGTGAACCACATCTAATCTTTTCGAAACCAATGTCATTTCCCATAAACGAAAACTAGGTTAAGTGTGGTCGGCATAAAAACCATATAAAGTAGATGTAATTAAAAATCGGGTTAAATAAAAGCATAGGTTTAAAAAACGAAAGTTTTAATGAGGCCATATATATCATAAATGGCATTGAAAATATAAGTAATTCAGGAGCAATTAGTTTACAAAAAAAAACATATTGCAACACGTTGGCTCCTGAAGCTAATTTCAAGTTGCCACAATTAAAATTAATAAACTGACATAAAGTGCAAATCCGTTTAATTGCAGTCGGATTTATACTAATTGGTAATGACAAGTAATAAGAAACTCAATGTTACATTGGCGATGAAAGGTGGGCGAAAACCAATTAAAGCAAAAACTATACCGATATTAACCTTCAATTAAAACTATATCTAATAAAAATAATTAGTTTTTTTTTCATAAGAAAGATATGCAGTATATTTATGAGAATCCTTCGCAACATGACTTCAAAAAGACAGAAATAGATTCTACGAAAATTCAAATGTCGTCATAACAAGGTGTACATATTTCGCGCTGCATCATGGCCCTGCACTTTGAAGGTAGTGTCAATGAGTATGTATAATGAGTACTTGTGGTTTCCCAGTATAGGTTTGAAAAGAAAATTAATGAAGTATTTCATTTATGTGAAAAATCTACCTATTTAATCGGAAGCGGAAGTGATGACTATATCTGGTGATTTGCTGTTGCTCATGGCAGTTCGTGTTAACAATTTGAGCAGATCTTGATCACGAGATGATACTTAATAACAGGTATTAGTAGCGTTAGGCAAACGCCTCAAATCATTCAAAACTAACGTGCACCCCAATGCATACAAAAGGGTGAAGACTGACGCAACTCTGTCCACCCTTTCATCGAAAAAAAGGCGTTCCTAAATATCTTAGTACGTAATATTAAATCGCAACGATCTCTGCTTTGTAATTATGCACGCTTGAAATGGAAATTCATCCCTGTACTTCCAACCATGATTACTATAATAAAGTACACTCTGATGGTCAACTGCATTTAACGGACGCTGGATACATTCGGCTTGTATAGGGGATAGGAAACGTGTTTATACAATGAAAGTTCATTAGTTTTCATAAAGCTTCCGTCTTTGCAAGTTTTCAAATAGATAGTTTGAAAAGTAGTTGTTAATTTTTCATTTGTCATTTCCTGGGACATTCTCTAAAAGTTCTGTAATTGAAGTATATTTTCACTTACATTATACTGTAGGAAGGAGCATCTATGGTGTCTCTCCCATTTCGCCCACATGCCTTTTTGCATTCGAATTTTCCCTTTTAGGTTAGATTAGGTTAGGGCAGGCTAAGCCAAAACTAGGTTGTAATAACATTATTATAAATATATGGTCTGGGAACTTGCATGTCGGCATGGTTAGTCTAAACCGCATTTATACACGTATAACATACTGCATTTTAGACAGAATATAAAAATTACAGTTGAAATTCAAATTCAGGTTGCTGATTATTTTACACATGATTAAACTATAATAATTGTATGAACACAAGCCTGGGGTCATTTTAAAGCGCTTCCGAAATGCATTCCACCTTAACGGGTTTTGAAACCCTATCCTTTACAATGGGTAAATTTGCAACGACACTCACAGATAAACAAAAAGAGATTAAATAAAAATA
>JAQGBW010000268.1:0-50288 GCA_034698625.1 Julus scanicus | reverse complement strand
ATAGGGGACAACTCCGAATAACGGACAAAACTTGTGGTCCCGTGACTGTCCGCTTTTCGGAGGAACCACTGTATTTTCTTTCATTTGAAGGCATATATATACAGTAACGATTTATTTTATGGTATTCGTCAGCTAAAGACCAAAGTTTTTCCCTCAGGTGAACAATTTAATTTTCTCAATTGACAACAATGTTAAATTAATGATAATTTCATTTTGAAAGAATAGGTTATATTTGCGTTTCTCACAAAACCCATTTTCACAAAAATCTAGCATCCTTAGAGATTAACAAATACATCTGAAGTGTTACTTTTAAAGAAACTCTTGTTATGTAATTTCAGAGTACATAAAGATGTATACGTGTACATTGCTATTCAAACTAAATAAGTATACATACGCATGAATTTTCCCAAAATTCAATTTAAACATTCAGGCCATTCTTAAGATTGGTTTAGTACAGCATATTCTATCAGAGCAAATAAATTTGTCTTTATATTTTGATTACAATTTTTCGCAATTTCACATTTTTTCTCCTTGATCCTCTTTTTTTTAACATCCCCTTAATATAATGAATTTATTTCTTTTTTTACACCAAACATGATCTTCTTTAAAAGATAGGCGTCTCTGAATTCATTTATCTTTCTTCAATTTCAAGAAAATGTTGTGATATAAAAGTTTCAATTCTCATTTTTAAATTATTCTTAATCTATAAGGCAATGTAATGTTTACGGGAACGAAGAGTATCATTACAATCATTCGGATGCATTTGTGTCTGAATTACTGATAAATTATACAGTCTGGTTAAAAGCTACAGACAATATGTCTAGAGGCATCGAATGACATTATTATTTGATGCGTTTATATTTACCCTTTATATAAAATCTGTCTCAAATTTTGAGTGCTTGAAATTGATCCAATTTGTACAATTTGAAACTAAGTCTGGTAAAAGGTTATGACTCACAACTACCATAAGTAAAGAAACGAAAATGTTATCTTCTGAAAGCACATATGGTCAGCTAACAAGCTTTTTATCTCACTGAGGTTGGCCTACATCTTTCCGAATAATATTGCTTTTTCTAAATTAAAAAACTTCTCATCTTTTAAGTACTTCAACTTTAGCAAAGCAGCTTGTCAGTTCAAAATTGCAACAGAACGTATTAGCCAGTTTAAGAAGAAACTATACTTGTAGTTACAAATGTAGTGAATGTAGTAATTATTAATACAGCTCCATCAACTGCATTGTGTATAAGAATTTTAAATCACTTCTGTTATCAATTTCGATACTTTATAGTACGAACTGCAAAAAAAAACACGTATGCTGTTTACTATTTGAGGATTATGGCAAAAATTCAGTCTATATAGTTTTGAATTACAAACTCTTAAGAGCAAACCGGAAATGCTATACTGACAATTGTATCGATCAGTACAGTATTATAAAATAAAAAGAGTTAAATCGGTAGATATCAGTCAATATTTGTGAGAGTAACTTTTCAATAAGCGAAATATCCAGTCTTGCTAATATCCTGACTACATTCTTAGATGATTGCTTTAGGCACAACGCCATGAAAATCTTGGAAGTAAAGCGTTGAGTTAATTTTGTACCATCTTTTTTTTCAGGTTTGCAGTAATCCAATGGGTATATTTAAAAGAGGCAAAAACCGTGAAGCATTTCCCAAATGGAATTTATTTTAATTGAACATTATTATATAGCATCACGGTTTTTCTTTGAAAATTTAAAGCAGCAAACTAAAACAAGGCCACCGAAAAGATATTCTCCAAACAGATCAAGTGTTATTACAAACTTATAAAATAAGACGGGAATCTTCAGTATAACTTCAGTCATTTGTTAATTAATATTCTTATTCACTTCTTAAACTCATGTTGGGTTTGTTGTTTCTCCACCATGTAGTTGAACGTGGATGCAGTCCTTACATCAAGAAGCAACATTACGGAATAACAAAGGAAAAATTGTCTGTTTTCTAGTCTCAAAATGGACAATGAACATGAGCGTCTTTGCAGCACTAGCTATCGTCATTAGTTTGAATTGTTGCTTGTTCACTTAATAAAATGGAAGACACCAATATTTGTACTAGCATTGTTTAAAACAACGCACGTATGTCAAAATGAAATCATACAATACAGAAGGAAATGTAGGACAAGCAAGTTTATGTGTTTTCCTCCTAACTTTCATTCCCTTAGGAAAGCCTATAGTGAATTATAAAAGCAGTGTTTACCTTTCATTATTTTCGTTATATTATAGTAGTACAGTCGTATTTTACTTATTTCTGTGTTTTCACAAATGATGTTCTTTATTTGATGTGAAAAATTGTGTATGCAGTTACATTATATAAAAAAACCTGGAAACAATCAGTAGATTAATGTAAACATAGGCACCACTAAAATTAAATCTAGGAAAATCCAAAGAGCCATTTGCTCATTTTTAGCAGGGAATGTATATTTTGTGAAAAGTGATTCTAGTTGTATTTGCCCTGGTAATAGATTTCCCTTGATTAACAGAAATATATAGGCTACTTGACTGCGGTGGAATAGGACGATAATTTCCAAAGCCTTAAGTTACATTCGTAGTACTACTACAGCACTACACTTCTCGTCCAAGTCCATAAAGCGTTCGTGCCAAGCAAGCATGAATAAAAGGAGAACTACTGCAGAAATAGATTGGCGAAAGGTTAATTAAGAAGATTAAAATCAGTGTGTTGGCTAAAGCCGTGATATTTGTAGGGAATTTCAAGAGATCTTTTATCTCCCTTCCAAAGCAATTCACGTAGTCATGAAACAGTTGGACTTACTTACGAAGACGGTTAAATGGATTTTGATTTCATTCTTAGGTTACAAATGAGCAATTTCTTTTTTTTCTGCCCCATATATTACTTTCCTTTTAATTTCTTTGGTGGGCAAGTATAAATAAATCAGCATTAAAGTGATGGCATGCCTAATGCAAACCTTTTACTATTCCAGTAAAACTTCAATTACATACATGTTGCATAAAATATCTCGAAAAACCTAAAACAATCCCATTTATGTGTATCTTTTAGTCTGTTTTTGTTCCAATAAAGACATGGTGTCCAATCTGCCAGTAATCTGAAATCTAAAATTAGGATTTTCAATCTTCTTTGCTTAAGAGGTCTGTCCAAGAAAAAAAGGAGTCGTCAATATGTATATGCTAAGGGTAATAAGCATTGAAATCAGTCAATGCTAGATCCCATCAGTCAAATGCCAACATAATTTGAGCATTGTCCAACTTCTATCCATTAAATATCATCCAGAATTAAATGTTTACCCCACAAGATGTTAAAATTGATGGCATGTTATTGCACATTATAAATTAAATGTATAGATAGTACTTGTATCTCTTGCATGTGACCAATATTGTAGTTTTGAGCATTTATGAAACCTATTTCCATTGAAAAAAAGTATTGTGATATAATCTTTGGAGAACCAGATTTCCAAACTATGTACACAAAAGAAACTGTTGCACGCATTTCCAAAATATATAAGAGCAGGGATTAAGCACGGCTAAAATACGTCATTCATGGATTCACCCTGAATCACCCACGCACAAATACAGTGAAGCAGAATTTTTGGGAAGATTCAATGAAAGGCTCATATGTATGTCACAGCATTGAAAAATGTATATCAGCATCAAAAGTCTATTTATTCCTTGACTTTTATTTTATTTGATGCCCACTTCCGAAGGGTTTGACAGACTGAATTACAGTCGGTAATTTGTGAGGCGCAAGATTATTAAACTTTATATTCTATAAATATAAATATGCTGATTTGAAAACGAAGCATGAAATGCCACGGGCGCTATTAATTTATGAATAGCACTTGCACGATCTGGCTTTATGATTTTGCACCTAAATCGTCGCCCCTTTCGCTATTTTATTCATGCGTGAAGGCCTGTTTTGCATGTAATGATGACTTGCTCTTTTGGAGATGCAAATCCCCGTAATTAATTTAATAAGCTTACCGGTAAGTAGTAAATTAATAACAAAACTAGAGTGCATTTCTGAAAGCGGTCAATAGGAGCCCTAACACCGACCTGTACAATCCTGCGTGCATTGTTGATAAAATTGCACATAATCCTTAAAGGTAATCATAAAGAGGAGAAACTTGTACGCGCCACCTAGTCATTTCGAGTCCCTAACAAATGTTCCAAAAAGCTAACCCTGACAAAGTAAGATAAAGTGAGCCAGCATGCATGACAAGGCCTAAAACTCATTTCAGATTCCATGTATAACAAGGCACATGATAAATACACGCATTTAAACGCTTTCAGTTGAAATTGGAAAATCCATCAAGGTATAAAACGTGAAAATAAAGGGGAATAATCTATTACTCAGCTTAGAGGACAGCTTTTTTCTTATGTAAAAAAATAGAAAGCGTAGACAAACTAAACAGTAGATGCCTCATCTAATATCTTAGGTTCCCTGGGAATGCTGAGCAATGAACTGCATTGCAGAATATCTAATCTTGATGTTGACTAGTTATTCCATTCAAGTCGTTACTCTAAATTCAACTCTAATTATACCATTTTCTCTCGAGAGGGGAAGGTCAAAGGTTCATTTCTTTCAAAATATCAAAATGACGACTCCCACGTCTGTCATAATTCTTAAACTGATCTAAAAGCAATTCGGTGTTATCTACTATAGGATTTTGTGTTTTAAGACTTTAACGTTGGATTTTATTTTTCTTTAGGGATTTTCAAACACATCGTAAAGTTCATCGTGGTGATGGTATTATCGAAATTATCGTTGCTCCATATATTTTTATTGCAAATATCTGTATTTAAAAAGAATTAAATTTTGTATTAAAATTTAACAAAGTTAGGGAAACTGGCGTGTTGCTACAAACTAAAGAATATGGGACAAACTTGAAACGATAACTAAACGTGAATGGATCCACATTAAAAGCAAGATGTAGTAGAACTTCACAGATTTCAATTTTTATAACTACGAGTACATGTATATGCATCGAAACATGTGCAGAACATAATTTCAGTAAGCATAGCTTTATACAAAGGTCTCAAGCTGTTGACTAGGCTATTCAGTATTACATTTTCAATTTACATTTACGTATATTACTACAAATTGAGTGAAGGTTCGAAGTACTTGAGCTGCGGCAAAATTTAAACAAAAATGACAGCGCTAATGAAAATGAATTAACGGCTAGTTCACGTCAGATAAATACGTCTCATAATAACACGATTTAATTACATAAGGCGACGTTTTTCTCACACCAAGGCAATTCATCTTTAGTCAGATATGCATATCGATCTGGTGCCTAAGATGATGTCACGCCCTGTTCAAAATTGCGAATGCGTTCAAAATATCGAAAAAACACGAAACCCTAATAATCGACATCGATTAACTCTGGTAAAATCATTGACCCAATTAAATCGCTGTACAATTGGTATATCAGTAAAACAAAACAAACTAACTCTGAGATCATTTTGTATGACTCAGTTACCATACTTGTACTCTTTGAGTGTGAACGTAGTTTAAATAAATAAATAAACACAAGCAGAAAATTGTTTCTTAAACTGAATCAATGTCTTCTGACACGAATGCCTTTAAAGACCCCATACTAACAATATTTAATTTCCATCTAACAATTTGCACTTCTGAAATGTTGTCGCAGTATTTTGTCAAAAATAAGCGAATGTCTACATATTCAAAAAGGTGTTGTTTCAGTTTCTAGTAAAGTACACGTAAGAAACTGGGTTAAATAAAAAAAGAGCAAGGAGAACCTAGCAAATCCAGCGATAATGCACTATATACAATGCACATTTTATGAAGGCAATATCCATTGTCTGCGCAATTTCATAAACACGCCAGACATTATTATGTTCAAAATTCGATTCAGTCTGCCAAAGAATGACAACGGCCATTTTACAAGCGTGGTGGCGCATAGAAAGAGAAAGAATAGAAGAAAAAAAAAAGAAAATTGAAAAGTGTCCAAAAAATGTTATAAATATTTTCAACTATGAGAAAGCCACAGAAAGCGATAAAACGTTCGCCTTTAATCTGGTCATCCACGCCCATGCAGTGGTCGTTTCATAGCGCTGCCCAGTCCTAGTCTAAGCACCTTATTACGGACCAGATTTGCTAGAGGGATAACATCGAACAGATTATGGCAATAAATCAAGGCTATAGAAAAAAAAACGTCCAATCTATAGCGCGTTCCAGTCTCGGATATGGGAGGCATAAAAGTATGCTGGCTTTCAAATCTTGCACATCTATTTATGTGTACGTCGCTTAGATATATTTGCCCACCCTGCAAACCATGGTAAGTTCGTCCCTTTTGAATTGCTGTATTTTTTTCTACAAAAGACCCCTTCCTCCCCCCGTCCTTGCCTTCCTCCATGTTTTGTCGTCTTAAAGATGAAAATCACATCATTATTCGTCGAAAAAGTGAGACACTAAGGCCACTCCAAGAGAAACTATAGGCGCATTTATTGCCATCTTTTGCACTTAGCCCCCTTTTTCTTCTTCTTAGAAAGTGAAAGTCAGCTTCTGGCTGACAGCGTCTTAGGTCCAATAAAAAAAAATGCGAGTGTGCTGAACATTTAATGGAATCTTAACTTGATACTAAATTCATAGCCGCAATGGAATTCACTACACTGCACATTTAAACTATCTGCTGAGCTGAAGGTGAATTGTTCAATTCTACCTCACTGATTTCGGTTCGTTACACGCGTATATATAAAAAACGATGTTATGCGAGTCCTCCTAGTGCAATGCACTTTTAACAAAACAATGGCTATTTTGTAATACTGTACGAGTGGGTTAAAGCAACGCAACTTGTAATGTTATGTTATTTAATAAACGTAATGAAATAGCTCGAATGAAACAAAAAAAAAAAAAAAAAACGGTGGATTTTGTCCAATTTCATTTTCATTTCAAAGCAAGAACTAGAAAGAAGATTACAGTTGCCAGGTTGAGATGAGTCGGAATGAAATGTTATCATACCTTTCCCCTCTGTTTGGATGGAACCTCAGAAACTTAGGTAAACAAAGTCATATTTACGATAACATGTGAATCGAAAATGCATTACATACTGTGTCTCTGGAAGCATTTAATATTACTGAGTTTACAAAAACACATACAAGCATATTCCAAATGTTTCTGGGATGTTATATGAAATATTCTGGGATATATTGTATACATTGCTCAGTTGTATATTTAAGATCCAATGCAATGAAATCAATTTTCTACAAGATACGTTTTTCAACAAATCGATTTATGTGCACGTAAACATTTATCTGGATCTTTTCTTAGCTTATTATCCAATAAAATCTGACAAGATTTAATTTTTTTTTATATATTTTGACATAGATAAAAAAAACGTACTGTCATCTTTAACTTTCCTAATGCAGTAACAATGCAATTAGTGTAAGTAGTCACATAAGCGGAATTACCAGAATGCTATACAGTATACAGCATATACGAGATAAACATGTTTTATTTAATAAGTAATAGCTTTTTTATCAACGTTCAAATCACATAAAATGTGAAAACTAAACCTATGTACTTGTTTTACGTTCATGTATAGTTTAAAGGATATACCGTACATGTATAGACCGTAAAACGAAGTTGTGTAAAGCGAAATTTCTATATAATGTAATGCAATATTTTCACAAATACAAGCAAATGCAAACAAATTTACGCCATTCATTCGCAATCACTCCACGCACTTGCATTTCTAATTCATGCAATATGTATTTCCAACTGCGAAGAAATCTCTTTTGAATATTTTTTTCTTCTTGTTTGCCTTTCAATATCCGCTTTAGTTTTATGCAAACATCTTTATGCAAATTGGAAAGCTAAGATTTTGCTTAAATTTGTTCCAAACTTATGCATCGCGAAAATCAGTGTAGTCGCGGTTGGTGCACCTTTACCAGCAGTTTTTGTGTGTGTCGTTTTTCTGTTATAGGCGGCTAGAGATTCACGTTATCGAGCGCAAATGCTGTATAGGTATATACTGTACACTTGCATCACATCATAACACCTGATGGGAGGAAAACTATTTTCTTGAAGAGTGTAAGCCCCGCATATACATCGGATAACTGCTTCCTCGTGGAAATTTGTTGAACAAATGGTCGATTCAGCTTGTTAAGGAAATTAGTGATGCTTTAGTAAGAACAGTGCCGCCAAAGTAACAACATCACTGCATGTGGTATTGTTGTACATCGAAAACTGCACTGCACGACTCTTCAATCTATGGAAGATTTTCGGATAGGCGAACATAGACTCGTAAATATGCAAGAAAAAATAATTTATTACCAGAGTTCATGACAGATAATCGTATTCGCATGAATTTTGTAGAAAATTAAACTTCAAGAAATATTCCTTTGATCATGATAATTAAAAAATAAATCATGTGCATTTTATGAAAAATACATTTGCTTAACAAAGCGTTTACTTATTTTTAAATGTACATTCTTGAGTGATTCAACACACACGAGTTTTCAAAAACATGTATACATATACAATATTAAATTTCATTTTTAGAATATTCCTTACCGAAAACATATTTGACGTGAAAACAGCAATATTTGTAAGTTTAATTTTTAGGGTAACATACATTAAGTGAATGCATCCATTTTGTAGTTACTTAACTTATAGTTTAAAGTAAATATATTGAGGTTAATTTATTGTTTACAACATTGGATGTTTAATTTTGGGGCTTTAGTATAAGTTATAGCAAATGACATAATATTCAAAAATTATAGGCGAATATTTGAATGATGAGAATTTATGATTACTTTGCAAACAACAACAACTCGCTTATTGAACAAATCCCTATTTCGTGCCAGAAAGTTTAGACAAATGTTAAATTATTAAAAGTTTAACACCTTTAAAGAGAACGTATTAAAAAACTATCCACATCATGCAGAGACATAAATTAAGAGTTTAATATTTCATGTCAAAGCAAAAATGAACCGCTCAATGAGTTTTGATATCAAACGCATAATACATGGGGAGTACGGTAGAGATATTGTAGTTGGTTTTGGATAGAGGGACAAAGGGAACAATTTCGCTTGCATGTGAAGTGACTAACTACAACAATCACATTGACGCAGCAAACAATTTCTAGTTGTTGTTGCAAATCCCGCAGTGCTGATCTGTCGACGACCACACAAAGAATGCTATTTGCAAATAGAAACACAAAACGCATCGATCGTTTGCTACACCGTAAATTACCGGAAATGCGTATAAGCATACAGCCAAGAAAGTATGTGGATGGCTTTAATCGGTGGTATCGATCAATATAGGGTGTTTACGGGAGATCGTAAACGGCAAAATAGAGAAATACGGCTGGGACGACGGAAGCAGCAAAACGTTTATAGGCACGAATGATTTGCAGTCTAGTTACAATTTTGCCAGTGTGCAGGAGGACAATAAGGTCACGATAGTGGAGGAACGGTAGAGAGAAAAGGGTCCAGGGATATTTATGGGCCTCGTGGAAGGCTGAATTCGTTATCTCTATACTGGTGTAAGCAGGCTTAAAAAGAGTTTGACAACGAATGGAAAAAGAGAAAACGCCAAAGAACTGGACTTTGCAAGGCTTCTAGGAATGGAGGATTTTGCATCTTAATCATTGGAGCAGTAGAATGGAAAGACATGGCAGGCTAAAGAAAACAACTATATAGACCCTATGCAATGTTTGACACATCAAAAATATTAGAAAGTATCGGCGTTAAAAGCATTCCCAACAAAGTGTTTCGTGTATACACTATCATAATTTACATTCAGTAAATATACCGTGGGCATTTTCGTAAGTGTTATTCGCCCACGTATCTTATCTCCTACATGACCATGAATTGCTATAATAAATCATTCTTATCTGAACATCGAGCAAATCCATATGGAAAAGAAATACATTTGCAATTCATTTTAAAATGCATTTTTTTTTCATTTTGGAAGATAATTAGTATTAGTATCGATCTTTAATATGATACATTTTATATTATTGTTTATGAATCTGATGATGATTTATACAGCCTTTCATCCAGGTGAAATTACTCAAACGTTTTATGTTATTTTAACAATTGTTCATTCAGTTTGGTATAAGAGTTAAAATGCACAATGACATATAAAATTGAATGCAATTCCATACACATGAACGCCCCCTCATACATGTATAAACGAATGACTTCAAAGTGTTTATTTAAATCGTTAAATTGTTTATCGTTTTTGCATGCACATCTAAATGCCCCTTAAAAGGCAGCAAACCATAATAACACAAATCCGTTTGTCGACCCCTTTATAGGTTCGCAGCGTATTGGCACGTAGATTTTCAAAGAGGGTTATTATGACGACAAAAGCTGCATTGTTATGTATAAAATGTATATATAATTAGTTTCGAGAGGCATATTTTTCCCATCAATTGCTTTACTATTTACCAAAAAATCATTTAACAGGCATCTGGAAACTGTTTACTTCCATTTTAAACTTCAGTTTTAATTTGCTTTTGAAAATTAATGTGGTATGCCTCAAGGTTGCTTATCTCAAGCGAATATTACAAAACCAACGTATATAGTTATGATGTGTTTACTTTCTCATTTTTTATTTATTTAGTCTATAATTAATTAAAAACGTAAGCTTACATGATGAAAATATAACACAATTTATCTTCTGGTGCACTAACTTTTTGCAATCACAATGTAACTAGCAGTTGAAATTGATTGAATGAAAATTGAAATCCACATAAGAATCCTTTATGAAATATCGTATGCACAAAAAAATTTACGTAAGGAATGTATGTGCATATTAGACACTGCACAGATGGAACTACTTTCATGATTGTATGAATTAAAAACAAGTGTCTATCATAATTTGAAAATTTAAAAATTTGCATTGATTAAATACTGGTGAATCCCAACAGTCAGTAAATACTCGTATATTCGATGATTTTGTCTTTGGATGCAAGGAATTGGCGAACTGATGCAATTTATTTGAATATGCATCTGCATTATAGATTCCTGGGATAAGGAGAAGTTTTCTTCAGCTCTTAAAGGTTTTCATCATTCTGAAGAAAATTATGCAGTCATACAATAGTTCCGTAAAGTCAAAAACGAATACCCAAAACATCTAGCATCGGAAAAGGAAATCCAAATAATGTACTCTACATTAATATACATACATGGTTAGACGGAAAGGAGCAAAGGAATATATACAAGTATAAGGATTTTCTTTAAACTTAGAAATAGAAGCATACTTTAGAGCCACTTCAGTTAACTACGTTGTACCAATACTTCAGCATGAGTTTGTGGCATCTATCCATTTTCGAATTAGTGCATGCTGTGGTGACCTAATAAGTGGGGATAGAATTTTCTCACTATGCTTTTCAGCAGTTCAACAAGCGGAAATAAGCTCTTCTGGATTCTAACAGAAACATAAACGAAAATCCATTTTTGAAGAATTCTCCTATGTTCGTTTGCAGCCATTGCAAACAGCACTTTATCCATAGTGGCAACATGAGCACATGTACGCCAATACAGAAATATAATCAAAATCTGCACTTTTGTCATCCACTATAATGACTTAATTAAAAACAAAGTATGATATGAGAGATTATAAGAGATAACCCATAAGAGATAACATAACAATTCTGAAGGACATCATACCATCTTGGAATAGCAATTCTGAAGGACATCATACCATCTTCGAATGGCAATTCGGTACTATGAAGTTATCGGGCCTCAATTTACAGAGGCTATGTATACAATGTCAGATCGGATCCATCATACTGACCTAACCAGACCTAACCTAACCTAGTTTAGCATAGGTTAGGTTAGGTTAGGTTAGGTTAGTATGATGGATCCGATCTGACATTGTATTACGCGCCTCTGTAAATTGAGGCCCGATATCTTTATAGTACCGGCAATTCTGAAGGTCATCATACCATCTTGGAATAGCAATTCTGAAGGACACCATGCCAACTTGGAATAGCAATTCTGAAGAACATCATACCATCTTGGAATAGCAATTCTGAAGGGCATCATACCATATTGGAATAGCAATTCTGAAGAACATCATACCATCTTGGAACAAAAATTCTGAAGGACATCATACCATCTTGGAATGGCAATTCTGAAGAACATCATTCCATCTTGGAATAGCAATTCTGAAGGACATCATACCATCTTGGAATACCAATTCTGAAGAACATCAAACGATCTTGGAATAGCAATTCTGAAGAACATCAAACGATCTTGGAATAGCAATTCTGAAGAACATCATACCATCTTGGAATAGCAATTCTGAAGGACATCATACCATCTTGGAATAGCAATTTTGAATGACATCATATACCATGTTGCAAAAGCAATGCTAAGGGCCTATACGCCGCCAGGGGGTGCCTTCATCGCCATGCACATCGCTTTCATCGCCCGAGGAGCGCTTCTACGGTGGCATAAATTCACTTGTTGTTCCTGTCGTTAAAAAAGTCCGTCATAAAAAAGTGCGTTCTGCGATAAGGCATGCAATGACCAATAGGCCAGGCACTTATTTTCCGCAGAGAAGAGGCAGGAAGGAGAAATCAACGCCACGCTTTCCTGTCTCCGATCCGAGGCCGTTGCTAGGCAACCGCGCCTGCGGTTCTAGTTTGCATGCTGAGGAAAAACGGCATGAAGACATCATCCTGCGAAGCTTGTGCGTAACGCGAATACGATTTGATAATAAAAATTATAGTCGAAAGGCAGCCATGGTGCCTATGGACTTCAACCCCTTCCATTGCAGTCGTGGCGCTGCAGGGCCATTAGGCTAAATGGGAGGCCCTTGGGCTGCTAAAAACTCCATAAAACAGGATGTAGTGCCGGCGGCCATTACAGCATGGGACTCTCGCGAGGTTACAGGCTAATCGCGTGACTTCCATTAACTGCAGTCAGACGTTAGAAAACACGAGGCGGGGGCATTTAACAGGCTTTCATGGTGCACCGAAGATGGCCGTGGGGAAAGCCACTCTCCCTGTACATATAGTCTTGCCGCTGATCCGCTCCATTAATGCGTAATCAAATTTACATAAAAGTCACCCGAACAAGGCCACTTTTGACGGGATGCCAGAGGACCCAAAAACGTAGCTACACTAACGGCAAATTTAATTAGGCGTGGAGAGCGCCGTTATTCAAATGGCACTGGAAAATGCCTAATTAAAATAAATATGACCAAGATGTTGGACGTAGCCGGCCCCCTTTAATGGTTTTTTAAATAGCGAGATTTCGGAAAATGGCGTTGGAACAATACCCAAAGCCTCTTCAGTTACGGACGTATGGGTCCTTTAGAATTGCCACAACACAACCGCCTAATTAGCCGTTTGCCTAATCATCTTTCCCTTCTTCCTCGTGGATTGACTGTATAAGAATAAGTATTGTGATGCAAGGGTTGCAGTCTAAAGACAGTCATTTTGTAACTAGGTTCTTTTGAAGGCGGTTTAAAATATATTATATGATCAGTTTTCTTCAAATAAAAAACTGTCTCATGAACATGCCCTATATAGTTACAATTTTCAGGTATTTCTTTTTTTTTAATAAACATATTCAATATCATTGTTCAATATCTGTATGTTTGATACAAATGTATTCAATTCAATTGCATTTATTGTAGTTGGTGTAAGATTATAAAACATTTTTCACTTTGCTTGAAGAAAGTTCCATTTCACATCATAATGAAAATGGTGCCTTGCCCTTTAAATGTTGGCAATCAGTGCGTACACATTGTGTTCAGTACAAATAAACAAGTGATCAGCGATGTAGTCTACCTACCAGAGTTACAGCTTGCTTGAAATGTCAATGACATTTTACTAGTTTAAAAATAGCTTTTAATACACATTATTTCGCAAATAAATGTAATTGAACAGTTTTTTCCACTGATGCATTTATTGAAAAAAAAAATTATTATAAAAATGAAATGATAACCTTACACATTGAACCCCTTTGTATCCTGGCAAGCAACTAATATGTTTAGACCTAGAACGCAACTGCACGTGATTTATGATGGCAAGGACCAGGAATTTGATTATCTGTAGATCTATGACGTCTTTTGAGTTTTCAGAATGGCCACAGTAAACTCAACTTCAATTTATATCAAGAACAACGTTAATTTATTAGATAACCTTAATTATCACGAACACATCGCATCCTTGTTATTGGCAAGACAATGCTGTGCACTAACACGAAATAATCTTGTTCTTTTAAATATCCAAAATTTCATTTCCGATAGATTCAATATCACGTTTTTAATGTAATATTCTAAAACCTAATTTCGTTTTTTCTACTAATTGACACAATATGACGAAGGTGTCTATCCATGGACTATATATACAGTGTGCATGCATATAAAGGGATATTCTACCCTATTCAATTACAAATCAAGCATAAGTATATTATCAGCAAATCTAATTTGCAGCAATATTAAACACAAAGTTTCTTCATGCGTATTGATTAGTATCATAGGAAAGGCACCTATGTAAAATACGAAATTATATTACTTGAGTAGGTGCACATGCGTCCTAATGACACATGCATCATTGTGCACTAATTAACAATTGTGATCACTATTATGGTTATATACATTATCATACACATTATCACACATGGTCAAAATATCTTACGAAAATGTATGAGGCAAAAGTAATAATAAGCACCATATTTATCAACATAAAATGGAAAACTAACTTCTGTTTTTTGGGTGCTTATTTTATCTGAATGGACAGCACACAGAGCCCATTTATTTTTAGAAACTTTTATAGTATACACGGGGCATATCATATACATTAAAATTGCCTGCCGAACATAATATGCCCATGGTGAAAATTTTTGAAAATTGCGTTTTTGGAAAAAAGCTACTCAATCGAAGAACTTAAAAAAAACTTGCGAGGAAACAATTTTTGCATATCCGTCTACTAACACGCTATAGACTCTCGTAACATTAATGTCACTTGACATTCTTTTATTCAAAAAGCCAACTGTTAAATCCATGTTCTATAAATTTTATAAGGACTTTTCAAATTCTATTTATCAAGAAGTGTCAGGAGATAATGAAGTTGAACGAGAAACTCTTTGGTTGTCATGGCTGCAGAATAGGCACATATATAATATTTCGTGTAAATGGATAATACTTGCTTTATTTTTATTGACATTTACATTCTATCATGCAGAGAACATAGCTCCAGCGAGTCTATAGTCTATACTAATTTGTGACCTCCCTCTTCCTTCCCCCCCCCTCCCCCCCAAGAGGGATTTGTGATAGTAAGAAATTTCATTTCAACGACGATCTCTTCTATGCATTGAAGTATCATCCTGATAAATGACTGGAAAATAACGCAGACATGCAACTTTTATGTTAGTACAACTAACTCAAGTATCGACTGCTAACTTATACTTGCACAAACATGCCAACTGTTCAACATTAGGAATTGAGGGTAATTCTTATAGGACACCGAAAAGAATACAAAACATAATATACATCTACAGTAACTGTGGGCACTATTTCCCACAGTAGTTTATAAATTGACTATATGCTTACAAAATTTCAGTCATTGTAAGTCATTACAAGGACATGAACAGCCATTGTAAGGATCTTCGTTGGACAAAGTACTGTTTCAAATGTCTCAAAATATCGTTTCGTTCAAAACTGACCTTTATTCGCATAGAACATTCATCCATATCGCGAGTAATTTTGGAGTTACTTAAATATCTCAAAAGTGCATTGACGTTAGTTGAAAACTGCAGGAAACCTCTATTATTTGTCCGCGAGGAGTATGCCATTATATGGCTTTTCTACTCCGCAAAAACATCATCAATATATTTGTTTACAGTCTTACTAAGAAAATGCATTTGAGGAAACATGCAAAATGTCAGTCGCTATAGGCAACAAATTTCGGAACCAATGCAGCGTGTAATGCTTAAAGAGATAAACAAAATTTTGCTATCGAAAAACATACTTCTTGGACATTTCAATATTTCATTTCTATACCACATATCAAACAAAGGCTCATGTCCAAAACTTCTCTGATTACAATTATTATGCATTCATTTTCTGTTTTTTAAAAAAAAATTTGCTTAATGTGTAACCTGTAATTACTAAGAAGATAAACAAAATCTTGCTAACGAAAAATATACTTCTTGGACATATCATTATTTCATTTCTATGCTTCATATCAAACAAAGGTTCATGTCCAAAACTTCTATGATTACAATTATTATGCATTCAAATTTCGCTTAATGTTCATGTAGAAAGAATCTACATGAAAATATGATGTTCTGTCTTCTAATGTTAATAACGACAGCTTAATGATTGCTATTTTTCTTTATCAAAAGCTTTTAATGGAACTTTTCCATTCTATTCTCCATGAGGGGAATAGGTTCTCATGCGCTTAGAGATGGTGTTTACTGATTTGATGATCTAAATTTATTTAAGAAAATAAGCTTCCTATTCTTGTCGCATCGTGATACTTTCCAATTGCATTTTCAGATTAAAAAACATGATAATGGAGATGATGAAGGAGACGCTATATTTTTGTACCATAGAATTTTTAAAAAAATGTCGAAAAAGCTAATTAACATTAGCATGCAAAAAAAGGTTCCAAGTTTGTTCTTAATGCAACCTTTCCAACACTTTGAAGATTATCAGCCCTATCTTAAAGAAGTGTTAAACAATGTAAGCAAAACTGCAAGTGCGAAATACAGAATGTTAATTTGCAATATAGAATTTATCACCAGATACCATATTTAATGTAATATATTCAAAATATTACAGTAAACAACATTATTTGTTATGTTTTGTGGGAAATAACTTGTAATATCGTTTAAAAATGGTTGATGTAAAGCAATTTTTTCCACTTTTGTTGGCTGTATTATATAATGTCACAAATAAATTCAATAAATAATTCCACTTCAACATTCTCATCAAAATATATTACACCAAAAAATTGTTATTCCGAATTTCAATTTTTAAAGTATAGAATATGCCTGATAGCTGATAGTTGTGTGATAGCAAAAAATAAGGTTAAATATATTGACATTAGTTAATTAAAATCAAAGCTCAATCGTGATACTGTAATTGTTAGTGTCTACGAGCACCATGTAAATGCATCTAGGTTTTTATATTCTTATAAGAGATATTCAGCTCTAACTTCATTGCCTGGAAATATTAAAATACGTCGTTTAATCTGCAAAGCGAAGTAGGCAACAACAATGAAAAAATTGGCCTCATTAATCTATTTCAATAGAAGACAGACGCTTCCATTGAGGATGCTACCATATGAAGTATGAATTGAAACAAAAGATTATATGCGCAAGAAAGACATTTACTTCCTGTAACTAAGAAATACAATGAAAGTGTGCGCATTCATCACCATTAATGCATTGAAACCTATTCAAATGAAGTGAAATTGCACAGCACATGTATGGCGTTCATTCCCCTTAAAAAAACATCAAACGCAAATATGGTACACCCTCACATTTGCAGGTCATTTACAGTCCTTGTCTTCTAGACAACGAGCAATATATTTTCAGGCTGTTCATATTATTTCAACGTATGTTAATCATAGCAAATAGGCCTACATTATAACATCCACAGCATTATCAACTACACGAAAGTTTTTTTATATGTGAAATGAGTGTTCACATTTTTTTAATTACTCCTTTTGACACATTTTTAAAAAATCTACTAAGGAAATGTATAAAAAATAATTAATGGATATTACGGAAATTTGGTTTCATGTTATTACTGTATATAGGCATGAAATAAACATTTGTACATTAACATACACTAACTTCATAATTTCAACTAAATCGTTAGTCATTAGCATTCCATATGTGTTGTAATGCCCTTGGCAAAAGCAGCAATGTTGGTTAATTAATACAGGCATCACAATATTCCTAATTTCAACCACAATATTTAGTTTACAATTTTTCATAGATAATGCATTTTTACAAAATTTTGTAAAAATACCTAAGGCGAATTCAGCTGGTTATTCCATAACGGTTTCCAATTACAATTTTATTAATTGGAACCGAGATGTACAAGCGTCGTATCAAACCTCGTTGAAGAAATTTTACTACTTATGGAAAAAACAAGAGTATTCTAAACCCAATTAATTGTTAATTGTCAGATTCTAGCACAAGGCATTCAAGTCAAATCCCCATTTCATGTTTGTTTCATCCATAAATGTGGCAAGAAGGGCTTAAATCAGTTTAAGTCGATACAAAAGCAGGCTTTCCATCACAAAGGATCAGCCTGTCAGAGCTTTAAGAACGGAAGTCCAGTCATGCAATACGATTACTGTGGTTTGAACATATTATTAAGACCCAGAAACACTGAAGGGCTCTGGCTTTTGAAAACAAATTGCTGTTATTGCAGCTTTTCCTTTTGTAATCACAGCGCAATTCAAAGACATTTTGAATTTGAACAAAGCACTGGTTCACGAAAGGTCATCTCATACTAATTTCAAGATATCAATTAAACAAAGATAAACAACGTTATTATAATTTTATTTTCTAATCATTTTCTCTTTCGTATAACAGCTCAATGCATGTTACTTGTCAAGATGGATATAGCTATCATCTCTGACCATCAGAGAATATTTTTGACATTGTATAACAAATCTTTTCACTAAAATGGAATTCCATGTTTCTTATTCGCCAGTCTATACATTGTACATAAATAAAATGTAATTTGTAATCTAGATTACTGAGGAACTACAGTAAACAATGAAAACAAATAGAGAATTACCAAAATGAATGCTTACGCAAACAGAATTTTTATCGTACAACGATCGCCCAAGTATTATATTGAGTTACAGCGTATTTTGCAATAAAATAAATAAAAGATTGGGAATACATTTCCATCATGTTTGCTGTCAAATTTGTTGTTAGATGCTTATACTCCACAAAACATTTTGAAATAATGCGAATGCTATTTGAAAAT
This sequence comes from Julus scanicus, assembly GCA_034698625.1. Taxonomy (NCBI): domain Eukaryota; kingdom Metazoa; phylum Arthropoda; class Diplopoda; order Julida; family Julidae; genus Julus; species Julus scanicus. Next base: position 31,335 of record JAQGBW010000268.1, on the reverse strand, counting down.
GTAATATTCCAGTTTAAATAAACTTTAACAAACAAAAATTTACATAAAACAACATTTTGCAGAGTTCATTTCAGAAGTAAGTATAATAAGCTATTAAAATAGCTAGTTCGTCAATCTCGATATATGCAGTGCATATATTCTAATCAAATATACTATGTGACACATACATAATGAAACTGAACAATTAGTTAGTACAAACTTGCCCCAGACGTCAAAATTGTATTTGTACAATGCTAAATTTATGCAACAACAACAAAAAGTATTATCATTGGCAATCATAATAATTAACTGATAACGCTGACAACTTCCATGATGCAGTAAGCTACAAGAGTAAAAACCATCTCTGAAGAGAGTTCTTAAGAATAAGAAAATATATATATATATATATATATATATATATATATATATATATATCCTATTGGCTTACACAGCTTCACACTCTGCACTAGCAAAATCTCTGTGCTCAGTGCTTAACCCTAGACCAACTGTTGCCTAGAAGAGCTCATCTTGTTATAATATGGCTTACTAGAATCGCAGAAAAATAAAACTTGGTTTCAGGTTGCAATAATAGAATCCAGATAAGGTAGACATCAGATAGATGAAATAGCATCCACTATAATGACATTATTATACGAGTAATGCCATTGGATTCTGCTAGTAACATTGACAACATATGAAATTTCAATTAATTTTACAATTATCTCTTCAATTCTAGCTATGCAAAGGTATTCATTATAGCCAGAAAAAACTAGAATGATATCTGACTCCTTATTACAAAAATCATTACAATTATACCAACAGTTAAGTATTACATGACTAAAAACTTTCAACTTTATACTTTTTTAAATTCATACATTTTTAATGCTTCATATTTAATTCGCATGACAATTTGCTGCCAACAACATATTTTTAAAATTTATTTGCGTTGTGTGGTCCGACTGACTTTGTTGTCAGATTTTGCAGACATCGTGTGTATATATATATACAGAGAGATAAGCAGGCATTGTATTTTGCACAACAACTTCCAATTAATAGCCCAAGTTCCATGAAATATGAATTGTCATGATAAGAATAATAAAGATTATAGGATATTGCTATCCACGTTCGATATCGGTATAATGAAAAGACGCTTTTAATGTCAACCAAATGAAATATCTGCACGACATCTAATTAGTGGTGCGCTCCAATGGATCAGCAAAATTCTTCGTATCCAATATATTAGGTTATTACATTGCAATGTAGTCGCCAACATTGTATGGCCAATGGATTCACTAATTACATATCTTGGGAGGAAAAAACCCTAACACATCGTCGTCTTGGACAGTATAACACATCGGCTTACGTACAATACTTGTACGACGTTTATTGTTAATACCTACAAAAACAATGCTTTGGATGTATTAGCGTGATGCACATCCAAAAATAGCATTTACTAATTGCAAATACACAACATATCGTCGTATTGAATGCACGCAAACTACGATATGAAAGGACAGAATTTTTGTACATTGTTTTTCAATATGCTTTGTTTGTATATTGGTGAAAAACGTTAAAAATAATTATATGAAATTATTTAAATTATAATCTAATATGAAGTACATGTAGCTATTATGTACAAAGAATGAGTACTGTGGGAGTACTGTGTGCCCAAACACTTTCACATAATAGCTAAATGCACTGCATATTAGATTATAATTACAACAATTTCATATATTTATATCATACATGGTGTCCACAAAATCACAGAACATTGCTGTCTTATCTTACTGTCCAACTTGTTATATGGTATATGGAAAAAAACCCACAAAGGTTGTATGTAATGTAACATTGTTTAGGACTTTAAAAACACCTTGTATGTAAACAGTCATAGCAGCCTACATGAATTTTAGTTCAAAGTTCGAAATTGAGCACAAATTGCCAGAAAAAGGTTTTAAATCACACAAAAATTGTACATGTAGTTTTAGAGAAATTGTATTTCATTAAAGTTCCGTTATGTGGGAGAACAATTTAAAAGCTAACGTCTAAAAATCGAGACACGTTTACGAGCAATTTCATTTTGAACCCCGTTGAAGTATGAAATACACAAATTGAAAGTTATGAGACCGGCTTTGAGAACCTCTTCAGCCTTAGATTCCGGAGAACGTGCCAGAGTAGAAATATCGTTGAAGTCAATTAGAGCAAAACTTCTACCAATCAGATCGATTTATCTGCTGGTCACTACTGGTCGATGATCTTCTGACCATCCCATTAGGCAACTTAAAGGCAGAGCAACGCTCGCTATAACACCCTTTCCAGCAATTCCATTTGAAATAAATGAACTAATCATTTGATATCTCTTAGCTGAAGTTACCATTTAAGCCAGCTTTATGACACCGAGGAAATTTAATTAGCTGGCAACACTGTGACTAAGACTCGACAACGGTTCAATGAACTTATATTAAAATAAGATAGACGTGGAAGAGCGCAATATTATGAACATTAAATGTGATAATCGTTTTAAGAACAACATGGATACTATGGAAAAGAACGAACAGAAACTTCCTTTTTTGGCTCACATGGAGGAAACGGAGAAAATGCAATGAGCGCATGGCCATTAAATCACAATAGCGCTACTAATTAGGAAATTTCATTATGGAAAAGGGACATGTAGACCGTTACGCGTTATTAGTCTGACCAACGAAAAAAATATCTGCAAACGAAAGCCAAATATGGGAAATCCACCGCCGCTTCTACATCATTTTTATCTAACACACTGATTCCCTTTATATATCATGATTCTTTACACGCTAAAAATACAGAACCCGCCAAATAACCGTTTTATGCCACAGAGCGAACAAAACTGTTTGCATAATTAATGTTTACTTTACATTTTCCGTAAATTTAAAAATTCATTATCGTGGTATTTTCTTCTCAGCAAATGAGGTTACATCATTTCTGCATCTATTGGATGTATACATAATTAAGTATGGGTGCTCATACGGTATATACTATTTTATTCAAATTAGCACAAAATGTATTTTACAAGTATTGTGTGAAAGGCACCATGTAATATTTAGTAGCTACCATATCAAGGGATCATGACATCACTATTGAAAAATGTAGTAATGTGAAAATTTTAATCTGCTCTAGTTTTTTGTACAATTTTTTAAAAAATGTTTCTTGTAAAACTATTTAAACTGGTGCTTTTAAAACTGTTTAAACTGGTATTTGTAATCTGGCTCTAGATAGTATTCCAAAAGTATTTTACATACGTATATGGCTACAAAATCAATATGTCTGTTAAGGATGGCATGAAACATGGAATGTAGCGCTTCGTCTATAGGTTTGCGAAATGTACTAGCTTACTTGAAGCATCAATAATTAATGCACTACTGGTTTAATCAATCTCGATATAACCCAAAGTGTAAGCGACACTTGACATACCTACTTCAAACGAGCACTGTTCATTTTACAACAATATTGGTTGTTTTAGTGCACACCAGACGGCAATGCCGCAAAGTTAACGATAAAACAAAGTTGCCTTTGCAAATATCGTGACACTATCAAGTAGCATTATTTTAATGTTTACGAATATAGTTCACGAGGAATCTTAGCATTATTAAAAATAGATGATGTAGCTTTACAGTGCCTTGTGGTCATATATGGGATAAATGGATATCCACAACAACCGACAAGCTTTTCAAAGTGAGAATTAGCAATTAATGCAAGCGGCATTAAATATCCATTAAATTGCGTTTTATGGGAAACCGTTTAGGGTTATATCACTTCTTGATAATAGTTAAAGCTAAGAAATTATGTTTTGAGCATAACAATGGCTAGATATCGAAGCTACCAAAGACTGCATACACAATTACGAGGCTATATTTGGATGCATTTAGTCCGCAAAACAATAAAGGGTTCAAAAAATCTCTTTCTTAACTACGACCCCATGGCAAAATAACAGAATTCATCCCTAATTTTATTAGAGAAATTACAGAACCCCATCAAGGGCTGGTTTATAAAACTTTATGGAGACTTGGTGTATAATATCAATGTTAATCTTACAGTAGGGACTATGTTACTGTTTAATTGATCACCATCTTAATTTAGCAATAAAAAATCTACCTTAATACCGAATATTAGGTTAATGTATCTGAAATAACGCATTTGGGAATGATGATACTTAGATTGCAAACTTGAAATATGTTTTTCTGTAGAAAAAATAACAATGTAAGCATCATTGTGCCAGAAACGCCATTAATTTCTAGATGATGATGATAATAATAATAATAATAATAATAATAATAAAAATAAAATTTAGATACGATCAATAGACAATGAAAAAAGGACTAATTTTTTTGTTTGTTTTAGGGCTGAACTTGAATGGCCTAAAATCCATATAAATCACCAAGAAGTAGACAAATAACTATTCAAGATTATTTGTTACACTATACATTGTGCTAATAGTTATAATATATGCAAACTGGATAAAATTAATGAGTTATAGTTTGAATAGTTGATTTTATGCCTGACTGACGAAATTTTTGCAAACTAAACAGTAAAAGAAATAAAAGTGAATATTTCATTTCAAACTTATTTTCTGTATTTGCATTCAAGCACGTTTTTCGTTCATTTAGCCCCAGGTACGTTCGCAGTACGTATTAACAGTAAACAATCGTAGTGCTAGATCAATGCGTTTATGCCTACAACCACCCTTAAAAAAGTTTCCTTGAATTATGCACGCTAATATTACCCAAGTAAACAACACAACTCAGCGAATAAAAAATATTAAATTCTATGAGTTTTTGATCTTTTCGTCTGTACAGATCTTACATCCCCGGCCTAAGGCTAAACAGGCCAAATAAATAGATATTTGCAGCGGTTCCAGCGTAAACCAACGCCAAATTGTGTAAACCTATTTTCGGTTAGAATATTGTAAAAATCAATACTATTACGAACCCTAATATCGGTAGACGACATCAAGTAGGCGATCAGCATAATGAGAGGCCACATGTTTCGCTAAACAACGGTGATATCATTAAAGGTGACGTCTTCTTATTATACAAGAAAATTACGCTTACCTAAAAAAGAAGAAAAAAAAAACAATGAAATTTCAAAATGCTTGCGAATGATTGCACATGTACTTTACGATAATATTTCAAGAGTTCAACATGTAAAGCTAAACACTGGAATGAAATCCCCTCAACAAAACAATGACGAATGTGAACCATTATTCACAAATGAGTGAACTATGTGCTGACGCCACCAACAACAAAAGTGCACAACAGTGGTGAGATATTTCTGGTTTCTAGGGAATTTTCTGGTCGATGAACAGGAATTTTCAATTTTATTTAGCATTTCCAAGTAGTTTTACAGATGAATCGACACTATAACCGAATTAAGACAAAACACGTTTTTCGATAAAAAAAAATGTAACCAAAGCTTCTTTTGGGAATGTACAAACAATCCCAAAATGCTCGCGTATTTACAAACAAGTTGACCGAATGGAAATTTCAATGGCAAGAGTTTGAATACAAGAAAATACTGTATTTCAGGATATATTATTTCATCTCTTTCGAAAAATATAAAATGAACAATAACATTAGTGGATGAAATGTCGTCTGATGCCAAACTACCATATGTTAAGGTCTTGATCAACATCATCCATTGTGCTTTTTAAATACAACCAGATGCGATCTGGTAAACATTAAAATATACAATAGGTACTGTTACAAGACCAAGGTATAAATACCAGGAAGTGTACAAAAATAACCCCCACGTTGAAATTATTGTATATAGTACATACATAGTATATAAAGCGCAAGGTACAGATAAATATTAAAGTTTAAGTAAAATATATTATAGGAAATAAAAATGTTATGGCTAATTTTATGGCAGGAGTATCTCTATGCAATACCTATAAACTTTTCCGGCTGGAAATCATTTTAGGAGTTCTGGACATACATGAGCTGTGAAATGATGTGTCATGCCCAATATTCATGTACATTAGATGCCCACGCTCGTATGTAAGACAAATATAAGACGCAATTGTCAAGTCCCACAAAGCAGTTATTAGAATCGCGGCTTATGTTCGGGTCAATGCCAAACTCATACCGCAAATGTCTCTTTAATTCAACGGAAATGAGTGAAAACGAGCATGCATAATTTTATGGCAATACGATGCAGAAATGGCAAATTAATTGCATCTCGTTATTGCTGCATTTAAAAATTCCGGTCACCACATTTATGTCCATGTTTTCGCGTCTGTATAAACGCAGCGATGTTTGCCTCGCAAAAACATCATTCGCAGATTGGTTTGTCCTTCATTGGCAGGTGGTGCACATTTGCCAGTATGAACAACACGAAGCAGCTGAATTATGGCAGATATCGAAAGGTTCATTTAAATTAGGCTAACAAAATCCAATTAACAGCTGACGAGATGGAAAGAGGATGCACGCCATGGACAAATTCTTGGGATGCACGAATTTACTCTTGAACATATTGCATGAAGCAACTTTTAAATAAGCCATGCTGATCAATATGCGTCACATGTGAGTTGCACAAGAAAAGAGGAGGAGAAGAACATTCTGGAATGAAAATCGGAAAAGTATTTCAGGTTTCAGATTTGCTGGCAAATTTCCGCACCATGCCCCAGGTCGGCGATCGCATGCACGATGTGTTAAGTGCAAAAGCAATCAATCACGCAGGGCATTAAACATCGTCATGAAGTTATGACGATCCGTAAATCTCGTGGCATGGAGTAGTAGATATCAGTTGATAGTCCCAAGAGCCAATATAAATTAATCGATGTTGGCCGAAACAGCTTCTCCTAATACAATCAAATTCAGCAGGGGCGAAATAAAATTAGTCTTAACGAAGTCGCCTCATAAACGGAAAGTAATAAGGCGAACATGGGGGACTTTGGCCATTAGGCAGCTTTATGCCCCTCGAGCAAATGCCCATAACCTGAAGAGTCGACAGGAAGGGAAGAGTCGAAAAATGAGTAACGAGGACCAGGGAAGGAGATAACCAATCACCTTGCATGACCAAAGAAGCTCTAATTCCAAAATTCCTGATGCAATTTTCAAAAACCAAAGGGCAGCTGGAAGATCACACTTCTGGAAATCTTATGTTAATTTTCGCTTTCCTGTTTAGTGAAACCCATGGTGGATAAAAGAAGTATCGCAAAAGAGAATTCAGGTTCTCAAAATTGTTTCAAAAGTCACACGCTTACAATTAAATAATGATAATATGCATGCAACCATGGTAACCGTTGGGCATTCCTTATATAGGAACGGTTGTTCTGTTAGGGACCATTCAATAAGTTCGTCTGAACATCCAGATATGCTTTCCCTATATCTTAAAAAAGCGGGGCCAACATCCAGTGAGAGTAGCATGAGAAATTTCATGCTTCATATTTTTTGACACTAAAGAAAATAATTCAGATGAGTAGTGTGGGATAAAAGTATGCTTTACCCCCTTGTTATAAACGTTATTCACAATTATTATGTTAAAAATGGGTAAAAATTAAACTGGACATAAATTTCAACATCAAAACCTCAATAGTGTGACTGTTATATCCTCCCCTGCACGGTGTGAATGGCTCACATTACTACAAGCACTTAATTTTCCACCCAGACTCATTCCTCCATTATCACAGACGCATTATTAATATTTTTTAAACAAACAGACTTTGGAGAGCCACATATTTGCTTATGAAAATTATACAGTTTGGCGAGTAAATATTCGATCCAGACTCCAGTAAGGGAAAAAAAAACGTATGGCTGTTTTGCAGAATGGCATATTACTATGCCATTGCATATTTACTTTAGGTATTTGGACTTTTTCGTATGGTAATTCCATGATAGGAACCTAGTATACAAGACTATGTTAACAATTCGGTTAAAGATTTTATCCGATTCTTGTTTGACTTTAGCGAGCATTTCCTGTAAACATATACCAGATTATACCCACGATATCTGCATTAACCCAACATATTTACATAGTATGTGCTTTAAATAGTTTAAAGCAATGGTTTGGGAAATGCATGTCCTTGACTGAACTAACCAAAGACATAAGTGCTTCCAAAAGAAGCATACTGTTCAATGTATATGACGATGAAAAATACCATAATGGAATTTAATATAAAGCATAGTATATTTGCTAGAAACTCAAAGAATTCATGCAATCTATAATGCAACATGCATCGCCAAAAAAATCCATACCAAGACGCCTATAGGTCCCTACCTTAAGAATACATATGTATCCATCATCGAAGTTATCCTACATTTTAATACACCAAGGGATATCGTAGGCAACTAACAGAGAACGGGAATTATAATTTCAAGTTTTACGTAATCTTAATAATTACGCAGACTTTTAAATAATTAAGCTTACTGAGTTTCGAAAACAAAAATTCCAACTACAGACAAATTCCCTGAGGATCCAATTACGCGTTCTGGAGATAATTAAAATGCAACCTTGAACAAAGATGGGTTTTTTTATCATTCAAAATGCTCATACGCAAATTTAACATTACAAAATTTTTAAGAAGATAGAATAATATAATGAATGCGCCATCTTTTACAGAATGTATATAGGTATATATGATTGCATAGTAATTCTTTCTCAGCAACCAAATGTCCGATTTAAAATCGGAAAAATGTGTTTTGTAGACAATTTCTTCCTGTTTATAATTCGTCTAGTGTGAAAAAGATTTCTGCTGAATTTCTCTGGAGAATAGCCCGCAACTCGTACGGCTACTTCTGGTGAAGTGGTCATTTTATCGAGAAACCATTAATTAACACTATGTCTGGATATGTGTTTATTAAGCTCTGATACTCAAATTGCATTCAGAAACACTTACAGTCACATGGGTACAACGATGTACTATATTGTCATAAACAATGCAAATTTGGAATGCTTTAAGTTCAACATTTTTCTCCTGAAGCATGCATCTGGAATTTTATGACAATTAAGCGAATTATAAAGAGGAATAAATTATCTACAAAACACATTTCCCCGATTTTAAATCGGACATTTAGTTGCTGACAGAAACACATTTTTACTTGATTCATGCAGGTGAGTCGGTTTTTTTGCACTTAAGTGTAGTATTTATTTAACGACGCCCAAGACCCGAAGATTAAAGTATACTGTGACCATCTTATTGCAAAGAATATATTTGTATTCTTCATAACGTACACACACTCCAAATACAGTGCATATAGCGTACATGTACAGTACATGTACTAAATACATAAAGCTGATGGAATATCACAGGAATGCATTTAAGTAAAACTGTAGAAATTCATTTCTATGACATTCCAGTCTTCCTAAGGATGTTTAGCTGCCAATATGAACGTACCTATAGCTCACAAAACAAACTTTATAAAATTTGTCAATTAAACAATGCTGTTTCTACATTTTGTTTCGACTTTTTCCAAGTCCTATTTTCTCTTGTAAAATGTTGTGGGAAGCGAAATTCTAGGATCCAGCAATTAAATAAACACGTAGAATTCCCCCATCATGAGTGTGTGGTTCGAGCAACACGTTATGACCGCCTTTCCAAATCGATTATTCCTAAATGCAGGCTATCGCAAAAGATTAGAAGCTATAAGAGCCATATCCATTTTGGACGCAATGTATACAATATCCATACCCTGGCAAAGGAGCACTTTCGGTATAGAGACAAGCAACTTAAATACATAAACCCGTATAGCTCGCCTACACTTTAGCAAGAGATCCAATCAATCTAGAGCGTGCATCGGGTGAGCTTTTCCTTCTCTTAAAGCTTCAGTGGCACAGTCTCCAATTCCCCGGAGAAGTGTCTTAAAAAAAAAAAGACAGCACCGGATAGGAGAAGACAAGAAAATGCTGAAGAATAACGACAGAAAAAAAAAAGAAACCTAATATAAAAGCGGAATGCGACCGAGCTAAGACGGTGTTTACAGCAATGGGGTGAGGCTCAGTTGCTTGCCTGAATGATTTATTTAAGCCGAGGTAAATGGTAGATGGTCTCAGGTGCAAAACCTATTGCTTCCATTTGGAAACCGAGCGATCTGTTTCCTGCCTAGGCTTTCAAGGGATTTGAAGAGAGATTTGACCAGCCATACATCCATCCATCCATTCTCCCAAAGTCTACAGGCCTGCCATTAGCACTGCATTACCTTCATCGATACTTATCATCTTCATGCCCGAAAATTCATGAATACTCTAATGCGATAGCCTCATCATCTCATTCATTATGCTAGCCTGAAATCAACACCAGCAATATCTATATTTCTTCAAGCAATAACTTTGTTGTAACGTAAGACGTCCAATAAATGATGACTGATTATTCGATGTGTTTACTCGATGAGAATAAATAATTTCAAAAAGCGTTGATATTTTAAATATCGTTATTTCAAACTAAACTTCGTCAGGCAATTATTTTAAAAATCTAAATGAAAAAGCACTAGACAAACGCTCCCATAAGTGGCATTAATTGTTTTACAAACTTATTGATTTTTACTTATTTAACAATAGAAATTAGTAGACTGGTTTCGTTGAATAAATTGAAGAAAAAACTCCAGTCATGTGGCCCAATCAGAATAGGCTGGCAAGTCTCCATCTTATTTATCAAAAATTTAAGTTTCAAAATGAATTACACGGTAGCATAATTAAACGTCTAGGCAAAGAAATAATTATAGTAAATTACAGAAACTTTATCGAATTACAAGAAGGAAATTAGATCAAGGGGACAATTTAACCACCAGGGACAGGGACAACTGAATTAGATTTCCAGCAATCTAAATACTGTAATACGAGTTCTCAGAAATACAATTTAACAATGATGTTGGGTGTCCAATGAGCTGTAAAACAAATTTGGCTATATGTATTTTACCCCACTTCCACATGCCATTTCCAGTATTTTCTGAAAATATGGTACAGAATTGAATTAAAATGTGTACAAATACATGTAACGACATCCCTAATGTCAAATGCTCAATGAATAAAATTATATTTTCATTTAGAATGCATACAATGTATGTATGTCTAGAGCAATTTATTAAGCAATATATACTACTATGTAAATTTACACCACTGCAGATAGTACTGTATGCTGACATTGACAACAACCCCACATTTCACGGTCAAAATGGGTTTTGAAGTATATTACAATGTATATGTGCGTATGTCATGGGTATCATTTGGTTCATTTTCTACATATTAATATACCCTTGAATATAGAGTGTGTATAGAATATTAAATGCCTATCGTAAAATTTATTTTCTTCGAAATAAGCTTTCCAAAAGGGTTGATGGCCTAACTCGGCATCTGCGGCTTTCGAAACTGAAGTGGCCGCAGCAATCTAAATTAACTGATTAATACATTAATCATGCATAATGTAAGACATGGTTAAACCATGCAAGGAGATCCCATGCATTTTAAACTAAACAGCCCTCCAGCCTATTTCATATTTAACCCTGCGTGGTGGTACAAGATTGAAAATGCATTTCCCTCGTGCAAAGTGAAAAGGGGTAAAAGTAAAACTTTCAAGACCTTACGCTGGCCAAAAGTATTAGGGATATACATACATTTAGAAAGGGCGTGCTTTCTACATGGAGCTGGTATAGCTCTATACCCCCATTTTGATGAATTCCCAATCCCTACAGCAAAAACTGACAAACGACCTTCTTACTTTTCCGAGAAAATCACTGTAGGAAAAAAGCTTATGCATGACTTTATCACGAGGTCAATCAATAGTCAAGCATCCATATTATACTAGGCGAACTTCTCGAGTGATATATGTATGTTGATTCACACTGAACACATTAAAAGACAAGAGGCCTATAGGGGAAAATCATAAGAAAAATAAATAAACTGCCGCGCCATCAGGTTATTTATCTGACCTACAAAGTCAAAAAATTGAAAATCAGAACACGATACAGTACAGAAAAAAAAAGAACCGTTTACATCAACAGTTTATAAATTTAATTAACGCTGTGAGTACGCCATTACGTTTGTATGGCAATTTTGTGAAGACAATGTTTAATACATTACTGGATTAAGTAATCCACGGCTTTGGACAATTTGTAATTTAGAATTTTTAAATTATAAAATCTTTCTTTGAGAATTACATTATTAAGAATGGGATTCGGATTAAGTCTTAAATAATAGGAGTAACAGATTTCAGAGAATGGTCAGGCAATTCCTTTAAGCTCATTCGATCCAAGTTAAGCTATTCTTTGCAGTATATGTGCAGCTCGAGATTTAAGCTGAAAATAAAATATATGATATATTTTAGCTTGCACAATTCAAGTAGAATATTACTGTAGAAATGCGTTGTACAAAGCACAAGTCGCCTCTATGATATATGTACAGCAATAATAAATAGTGATTAAAGTCAAGTACATCAAGCTTGTTTAAAATTAGCTAAACTAAAGTACCAGCTTATCTTGTGAATTGAAAACAACATAAATACAGTTATATTTAAGATATTATCAGTTAAAGAGACATTTATCATGTTTTTAATAACTAAATTAAACTTGTTATTATGGACTTTCAAACTTTTCTAAAATTCGGAGTTTCGCCAAATACGTTTTCCTAAATGTATTGCATATGCTAACAAAATTATTCTCAAACATATTACTGAATTAGAATTTAGCGAAAATTGCACTGCGCATGCACATGTTGTATGGCTTCTGGAAGATTGTAATGCTATTATACAAGCAATGCATTCATTTTATAAGTATTTCAATATTCTGAATGTTGTATTTAGACAATTAAAGCACATTGAGAAGCATACGTCTGAACATGAATCTTTGAAATCGTCCTACAAGAATTGATAAAAATATTTTGTTTATCATATACTACCTTTATTTTCAGTGAAATAGAAGCCTAACTAAGGTTTTAAGTGATAAAACAGAAAAATATCAAGATATCAATTCTGGAAATAACTTTAAGTAAGCAATATTGAACAAAAATGTTCCAATTACAACTGAAATATAGAATAATATTTATTTATCGTGGGAGACTGTAAGAAACTGATTACACTCAATACTATTTCAATGGATTCCAAGTCCAAGAAAATTTATATTACAAAATACTTGGATATAAACAACGATAAATGAAACAAGTTTTATTTGAATAATCTGTAGTTTCTGCGACCACATTTTAGGATTGCAGATGCAAGTCCCCCATGGTGTTTCCTTTGGCCTTAATGGCTCGTGTTTTGATATGTTCACTAGTCAACAGCTAGTCATTTTAGGCAACCCCCTGCAAGGCTTATTCCGCGTGTTTAGTAGTTTAGTTTACGATCAACCTTCCTCGACTGGCGGTTAAGCCATTCCACGTAATCTGTTATTTGTAGAATTAGCATCCCAGACAGCAAGCGAGCCATATACGACGCATGTTGGGCCTCGATTTTCCAAAGGCGTGCTATTTGACGAAAGAGAAGTGGAATGTCCTAATAAAGGTTGTCACATCCAATCTTCCGTGAAACTGCACGCTCCTGGATATCCTGATCCGACGAGTCCCACTGTTAAACGACCGACCTCATAGGCGGAGCGCCGCAGTGTGCGGAAGTGAGTCTCGAGATGCAATAAAGAAGAAATTGGACAACCTTCGGAGGCTATGTGAAAATATGGACGTTTTTAGCAGGCAGAAAAGATGTGAAGGCTCGCAGAAATCGTGTTGCCGGGAGTCAACATGAAAGTGGCAAAAGATGATAAAAAAAAACTAAAAACAAATGAGCAATCGATATGTGGCGCTGGAGACATATTAACATGGCAAAAGTAAGAATGAGATACAGATCAGTGAGAGTAAAAGACACGCAAGAGTCCGTTCATCTCCTGGCTCTCCATATGAACTGGATAATGGCTAACTAAGCATGAACACTGACGTCAGCAGATGGCAACATCCATGCATACTGGCGCTTCGAAGAGAGAAAAAATCAGACTGCGTGCAATGACCGGATTCGCCAGCATGGATGTCGATTCCGTCGGCAACCGACATCCATTTCAAGTTTATTGGCGAGTGTGCATGCGTGTGATGTCGTACGGAACAGGTCTTGTTATTCAAAAGACATCGCCGCACATGAATAAGAATTCCAAAAGGGAGTTGTGTCCACCAGCCCCGTGCCCCCCCCCCCTCATAAAATGCTACACTTGTTCCGGGTTGCCATCGGAAATGGTAAGTGGATGTACGACGGGTCTACGCTCCATAGGTCTCTGCTTACTTAGCATTACTCTGCGCAGTCTGACATAATGCAAGTAAGAACTGCAGCGGAATCTGAAAACAGCATATTTAGTACTGGGTCCATCCAACGCCCACATGTAGGACGATGGCCAGGGCTGTCTGTCGATGGCTTGTACTGAATGTTAACTGAATATTACTAAATCAGTACTAAAGAATTCTTAGAATGATCAGACACTTTTTTTTTATTAGCTTTTATTAGCATTACCATTCCCTGGTAAAAAAATGATAGCGATTTCTATTGTTAATTGAAACGTTGTTTTCTATTGGTATTAATAGAAAATTTCTATTGGTTTTATTGGTTTCAATTGTTTTCTATTGTTTAGTCGAAGCAGCCAAACCATAGAAGCCAATAGAAGTCAATACAGGAACAAATATAGAAAACAATTAAAACCAATAAAGTGTCCAAATAACAATAGAAACCAATAGAAATCTCTATTGGTTTCTATTGTTTTTTTCACCAGGGTTAAAACTTATTTTTCTTATCAACGCAAATGATCCAAAGTCATGTTAACTAACCTAAATATACTTCTGATTGGAGCTTGACTTAGGATACATGACACGCCAATACAAACGTAAAACCACTATTCAAAGCACAATCAAGCATGTTTTCAAACATTATATTATTACAACTTACTATAGTACTCAAGTTAAAAGTATCAAAGTTATATTTCGAATAATCTTCTCGTTTTGCATGAATAATCTGAATGTGTAAATTCAAATAGCATATTTTCGACCTGTTCGAAATGAACATTATTTTTACTAATGAGTAATGATTCATGTAAATCCTATTTATCGAAATGAATATTAAAGTAAACATGTGAGCATTCAGATTTTCTGAAAGATATTGGTAAAAAATTGAGCAAATGTTTGCCTCTTCTAAGTTCGTAGGTCCCCCACTCTTCTATAGGACGCGATTGAATAAAAACAGCAAGATTTGTTTGTAAACCATTTCAAAACCACTTCATTTATCCAATCCATAGCGCAGGCAATTACGTGGACCATAACGTCATTTCGGAATTGTATTGCCTAAAAATGTAATCTGAAGTAGCTGCCTTTGATAATTGGGCCTAATTTTAAAACATAATATCGCACGTACTCGCCGCCCACTTTTAGCAATTAAGCACGAGTGCTTATTGGTTAGACGTGCTAATTGCTGCGGCAGGACCAATGCAGGTGCAATGAAAATATTTCCAAACACACTCTTAAGCATGATTTTAATTTGATCCCCGAGCGTAGGCAATCAAGTACAGCAGCCGTGTTGTCATGGTTTACCCCGCGATTTCAATGGGCAACACTTCTGACGCATTGAGAAATTAGGAAACAAATACACGAATTAATCAAAATCACTAGTCGATAAATTCAATGAGCATCTATAAAAGCGGAATTCGGAATAGGCTTAGTCGGATTAATGCGCAATTGCATTATTGCCACTTTATTATGCATGACGGCTATATACCACAGTGGTAATGCCATTCGTTGGAAATAAAAAACCCACCTCAGTGATATATTAGTGAATAATGAAGTCAAATACACGAGGCTATAAAACTGCCTTCCGACCGATATAAATGGAGGCCCGAGATTCTATAGGCAACAGCCGCCTTCATTACGAAAACGTTTCTGGTGGAAAGAAGAAAAAAATAACTCATAAAAATTCGCAATTGTAAGTTTGACTGGGGCAATATTTTAAGATTTTATAACGTTCATGATTTGTATGTTTTTGTCGTCTTTCCAGATCCCTGTATTCATTTAGAGTAAAATATGCGCATATGTTTGTCTCGCTCTCGTTCTCTCTTATTGTCTTGCATGATCTCGTTGGAGAGGCAAGAAAAAAAAAAGGATAAAATACATTTCTGTATTTCGCCGTGAATACAACAGCACTATTGCCGATTTATCGGCATAAAACTGAAATTCGTTTTTTTTTTGTGTGGGGCAAGACCCTCATTTCTTATTGCGCCTTCAATATAAAATAGCTTTTCAGAGGAGTACAGAAGAAACTAAACTGAAGACCTCTCGCACCTCTCACGTTTATATTGTTATTTCCAGAAACGAGAAAATGTCTAAGGCGTCCACGAAAAGTTTCAAACGAGTTTCGTGGTCGTCCATGCGTGGCGATTTGCTGGCGATGGAGCGAGTTTCCATTGCGACTTTCATTTGGATGACAAATTATCCTCGATGATTAAGTCGCTGCTTCTTTGTAACAACCATTCGAATAGGAAATTCTAATAAGATAGCGTAGGAGTTCATAGAAAAAGCAAAGACATTTCTTCCATAAGTCATTTACTGAACATGTATATAGCGATGGCTTTACATTATGAAATACCTAATATGACTTTTTTTGCCTTTAGCTAGTTTCAATTTTGTCGATAATAAGTTTTTTAATTACGCAATACTTCATCCCAATAATTTGACATTCCCACATCGCATCAGTATGGAAACTATTTTAATATACATTGCACATACTCGCATTAGATAGAAAAATAGAGCAATATTTTTCTGCTGATTTTTTTTGTATGACTAGTAAATTTCACGGCATGCACTGTTTTATCAAAAGGACATTATCAATATAGCAAAGAATGTTAAAATTTCCAAGCTCTTAAGCTTGTAGTCCTACTTGTTAATTTAATATGCAACATCACCATAACATTATTTTTGAAATAATATGTACATATGCCGCATTTGCTTATGAAAGCTTTTTGTACTACATTACGCAAATATGATTTCTAAACGAAATTAACCAACAAAAAGGAAGCATGTTTCATTAGTACAGTCATAACATTTATGCATAATTCACAGTGAAATTTAATATCAAATTTCTGGTAAAACATCAGACTTCATTGGTAAAATTCACTGTAATACAGTAAATTAATTAATTTTTTTTAAATACAATGCTCTGATAATTATGGTCTCAATTTACATGTGTTATATTGAACACTGCTTAAGTGTTAAATGCTGCTCGACACCTGAAAATCTCGACATCTTAATTATGCAGAATAAAATATTTATAATAAACGCTTTAGTTTTTTGCTTCCTTAACCAGTAGTTTACATAAACCAAACAAACATCAAACACCGATTTATTAATATTGCACCTGCGGTTAGTATAAAATTGTTTACTAATCATATAATAAAAATGCTTACCCACATAAACCATAAAATTACCTTAAGACAATAATATTCTAGAATCCCATTATTGGTTGTTATTTTAAAGATAACAGTTTTCCATCTAAATTTTCAAGAATTAGTTTAAAGTGTTTAGAAAAACCGCTATGTATTTTACCTAATAATAAGAGTGAATTCAGCATAAAATAAAGCGCTTGTAATTTTTCAAATAGGTTATCAAATAACATTTGTTTTACATGATAATATTGAAATGAGTGGAAAGTGGAGAAAAAGCTAGTTATGACATAGATAATTTAAAAAAATACCATTGAGCTAGCGATTCATATGCACATTAGAGAAATTAAATGCATAAAGGAGAATTATAATCCAAGTTTATAAGCAAATTTTATCGCTATCCATTATTCAGATTAAATGTGGGGACTACTTTTATTAACTCTCGTTGTTCGTTCAGGACTAAAAGGTAAACAAATCTAAACCTACGATGTACATTTCAGCACGTACAATTTTTAAATATAAAAAGCAATAAGCTTGATCAAAACAACATATTATGCAATTATCTCTCAATAACAAAATGAGTGAAAAATTGTATAAGCTCAGATTTCAAATCTTGCAGAATTGTAGATACATATTTGATTTAATCTGGAGGTACACGTAACGTTCTGTATCAATCAACAAAGTAATTATTTACTAAATATATAAATGTAAAATAGAAATATTGAATCTTATTTAATACATGGGGAAACGATGAGCCTCAATGATCCTCTGCTTTCAGTAAAATTGATTTGGCCAAAGTTTTATTGATACGAGCAAGTTAGGAAATCCCTCGCTTCCCAAATAGCCATACTGTAAATGTAACGATACTGAACACATATCGAGATGGTAAATATTGACGTGATTTCCGAAAGCCGTCATTGTGGGATATTCAACAGTATAAACTTCAGTACATGATTTAGCAATCTTCATAAATCATCAAATCTTACCAGCAACTTGATGATGACCACATGGATGTGAAAGCGGTCTCATTTAATTTTCATAAAACCGAGTGCTATTTTAGTACATTTTGACACAAGATTTCAAACATTTCTGTAACATATGTGTTTTCTTGATACCCAATTAATTGAACTTACACTTTTGAACATGCTAGTATTTATTTTTCATTAGATTTGTTCTTGAATAGATTGGATTTTGCAACTTAGGTGTTGAAACGATAAATACGGCTCAGCGTTTAGGCAATTTTCCAAAAAAAGATCCAAGCTAAAAAGACTTTTGGGTTTTCCCCTAAAAAATTCGTTGTTGGGGAAAGAAAATGAAGTGCACAAAATGGGATGAGATTGGACCGTATTTCACGCAACGAAGCCCATTTCTACGTGAGATTTTCGTGCAGCATATTGTTTTCGGTCACCAAATCACGTCATAGCTATATGCAGTTTGAAGCAGCTTGCGGAAGTGCAAAGTTTAGAAAATTGATTTTCTTTCCTTCCTCCTGATGCCTTATCTGGCTGTCTATCCATTTTCTTTCATCTTCACCTTGCGCAACTTTTCATGATTGAATGTAATTGAAAACTGTAAGCTTTAGGCCTAGGTTTCGCCATTATAGCGAGGACCAAGCAAACGGAATGCGGGTGCATGTACAGAAAGATAAATATCGTCTTTTATAATCCAAAATATAGATGATTCTAGAATGACGGAATTTGAAGGAGGATTTAACATAAGAGTGGAATGCAAACTAAGATGAGAAAGAAATGCATCAAGCTGATTCGCATCGTGTATACCTATATTTAAACTTTACAAATAAATGCCATTAGTAATATTACTAACTAATGAAAATAAATTTCAAAGCTATTAAATGTAGAGAAATCGATGGAGTATTTAAAAGGACCTTGGGTTATTTATAAATGGGGAAAAACTTTGTAAATATTTTTAAACTGTCAATTGTAGTCTCTAATGTCGAAATTAATGAAAAACATTTGGAAGATATAGTAAATACATTTTCGTAATGGCATTTGTGTATCATTATTCCAAAACTACATTATGTGATACTTAAAAAGTTATATACTTTTCTACAAAAGTTCTTAAGTTTGCTAAAATCAAAAACCGCTGTGACAGAATTTCTGAAAATCTTTGTAGATTCTGAAAATTATAAGATCAGATAATAGCCAGACATAACCGACGCTTATCCTTAACATTCTGCGAATGCACAGTAAGAAACATCAACACTTGTCAAACAGTTTTCAAATACTTTTGTTTAGAGATACATAATAAAATTTAAACAATATTAGACAAGAAATGGAATTATAGATTAGAGTTCAATTAGCCATATGCAAGCAAAGCTCTACTACTATATCACTATATTTATTTCTGAAAATCTTTCAAGGGGATCATCCATTGGAGTAAGCCACTTAAGAGACACTATGTAGTGTTCCAAGGACATAAAATAATGCACAATAACAGCCAATGAGTAGATTTTTTGCCTAGATGAGACGATTGCAAGGAAAGTGTAGAAGGCAATACGCCGAACTAAAGACGAAATTCGGATGCACGACAAGAGCAGCAGGAGGAACTTGAGATTTTAGCATCGCCACCGCAGGCCGCATTGATCGAGTGCTTCAAAATCACTACCCTGAGCTAATGGAACAGATATACCTCAATGAACAGGATAAGATATGGCAAGAAAAACCACGAGAAAAACTAGCACTTGCCTCACCACTCCATGAGCAGCTCATCCAGACAAAGTAGGAGCGACTGTGCATTAGCCAGAAAATGGAGAGATGGTGGAGATCAATCAATCGAGTATTATCTCCCTCCAAAGCATGTTGAGTCCACAGAGGCAGGACTGAAAAATTAGTCCAATTTGGTAGGAGATAATGCGGGGGCTTTGGACAGCGTGACAGATTGTATTCCCGCGGCCTTACACCATTCGTTAACCTCTCAAGACCTCTCATGGTAAACACTCTCCAGCTGAGATTTCTAGTCCATTTCATTATTTTCTCGAAAACACAATCGGCCACCGAGGTGTCGAAGGCGTGGAAACACCGTCGAGGGACGTCTTTAAAAGGCATTGCCGGAGCTGCCTTGCGCACTCGAGCAAGGATGAGTTTAAAGTGAAAACGAATCATGTGGGTAAGAAAAACGAAAAAAAAAACACAAAGTGCTACCAAAGGAATGGGGCTACATAGATGGACGATTTAAAGATGCGAAGAAAGCATAAAGAAGAATACTTTATAAAAGAAGGTATCCAAAGGGCGAATTTGTCGAAAAAATCCGTCGCCACGAAAAGCTATTTAAACCGTTAAGTCCAAGACCTTAAAGCTCTAACCTCCAATAATTCAAATATTGTACTTTTGTAACTTTCATCGCAACAGAGGAGTGTCAACAAAAATATTGTATATCTCGATCGGTTAACCCAAGAAAATATACATGTACTGTATGTTATGATATGTAAATCGTAAATATTCGGGTGGTCGATATAGTGAGAGAGAGAAGCAAACGTTTTATTTTAAGTATTTGAGCCTTGTTTCAAAATTTTAAAAACAAATATTCCCAAAATCTGGTAAATTGATGATGAAATTTAGAGGTTGTTTGTAAAATTATGAAGCATTCTTTATGATTAGCATTATATGGTATATTATACAATTTATAAGATCTTGGTAAAAAACCTTGAATTATACAATTAAAAAATAAACTAATTTTATCAAAACATGATTAATAAGTTTCACACATTTTTTAACATCATGTCAGCTGATTTCTGCAGCATACTTATTATGTATATGGCATGCATTGTACATTTTTAAACTATTTGCTTACGCATAATTGTCTCCAATTAATCTCTCTTCATTTGATCAACTCCTTAAATGAAGTCCTATAAATATTCAGCAAAGAACTGGACAAGTGATTAATTTCTGTGTGTACACCAGCTTTAATGGCCAAACGGTTTTTCTAGTGGTGGTCATTTGATTTACGATATGGCTTAGGTCCTAATTTAATTTGTATATCTGCAAGTGTCAGGCCATTAATTTGTAACTCAGTCTGCGTGTTAAAATACTAAGGATTACTAGGATTTTTACGTAAGACTTGACACGCAGGAAAGAAGATGTAAAATTCAATTTTTTACAAATGTCTTCCAAATTCACCAATGGTTGCATTTCCCATTAGTCTCGTAAACAATTTCTAAATTACTCAAGAAACTCTGAAATGGCTGTTAAATTGGTCGTAATCCAAAGTTCGTCCAAAACAAAGAAAGAACACATGTCAATCAGCCTTTTTAATGTTAAGCACCCCTTGGGGAGTATTATACTAGCGTTCAACATGGACAGTTAATAATTACTGCAAACGTGCATTTGAAAATCACGAATTTTCGATCTTTATGTACCTTTAATATGGTAGTTTTTAGAATAATCAAGAGCATCCTTGCTGGAAATACAATGTTTGAGTCTCATACTCTACCAGGAGAAACTATATATTCCCAAGTTTTGAAGTGTAAAATATCTACTTACTATAATGGCAGGCCGTTGCGTAATTTGGAAAAGCACTCCATAATATATAAGGAGGAATTTAACAAAGCTCTTAAGAATAATTGCACAGAGTAATAAATTAGATTGAAGCAGAGTCAATGCACATACATGTATATTTACACATAACGCCTTCATAATTTTACCAAATTATTATCTTGCTCTTTGCAAGGTATACACAAGTGATTTGCACACATGCAGATTTAATTATTACAGATAGTAAATAATATTCTAGAGAACAAATCCACAAGTTGTAATTTCCTTGTTTCATTTTATCAACATTCTTAGTTGATATAATTGTGCACACGAGCTACTATATGATGTATGTTAAGCCGGCTCTCCACCAAGATGTACATGTACGTGCATATATAGTATACAAGTATTTACACACCATATGCAAAAAAAGTTTGCCCTTCGGGTTTGTTTCAGCCGCCATTTTGTAAATATATGTAAATATCAAAATTGTGCACCTATTAAATGTCTTTAATAGCTGTACAATTTTGATATAAACATATATTTAAAAAATGACGGCTGAAACAAACCCGGAGGGCAAACTTTTTTGCTTATGTTTGTAAAAATGTGTTTATACGTTACATGTATGTCTTGGTGGAGACCCGGCTTTAGATGTGGAAATGCTATCTACTTGCAAACTGATAAAAGCTTGGATTATTATGACAAATAGTAATTATTTTCCACATCATCAAACTGGATTTTATAAATTGAGTAGCCTTAGCAATAGAAGCTAACGTGTACATTTATAAAAAAACGCTGTTTTATCAAACAACATTTTTCCAAACGTACTCTTACAATAGACTTTCCACAAATCCAACATTTCACATCAGACATTTTTCTAAAAAAAAACATTGTCTTACAGGCGTTTTCCAAGAGCTTTATACGTCTTGCTTTGTCTCTTCCAGATACCGAAAAGAATCCAGCAAAACTCTGTTCACGCTAATCAATCAAAGAAAAAGACAAAAGCGAGCAAAAGCAACTCATGCCATCCATTAACAATTAAGCAAATTAAAGTTCGGCGTTTGATCTAACGTGCGTAAACATGTGTAATTAACGCAAAGGTCTGTGACAGACCAAGCAAGCACAGAGCAAGAGACACTTGGCTGCTGTTACGCCATTCACTTTCCTGTGCATTCCATGTGGCACCTCACCCATAATGGCATCCGTATAATGGAAACGGCAAACCATGTAATGTATACCGGAAAAGAATTTCCTGTCCAAAAATGGATAACCGCATGCATGTGAGTCTTCGGAATTGGAGATGCGCCATATCTCCTATCGAATGACACCGCGAGAATTCATAAGCAAAACTGGCAGCCAAAAAGCTAGCCGACAGTTTCTCTTTAACTGCAAAATGGACAAGTCATGGAGTCAAATATAATAAAATGCCAAGACCCTTTTTTATACTTCAACCGAGGGGTCGATAATCGCCTAGTCATTGATTTGATTTATGAGCGTGCCATTGCAGCCTGCTTTACACCCCCACCCCCACCCCCATCCCACTCTTCAATGACTGCCTTCAATTCCACTTTTGAATATATACGGGGCATTGCTTATTCTCCTTTTTACATTTGGTCAGTCATTTTAAATAATAAAAAAGGCCGGTTTAGTAGACATTTTTTCGATTTATTGTCCTCCTTCCATCCTTTTTATCGCCCAAAAACAATATTTTATTCGCAGTTTACTCCATCTGATGTGGGACTTTTTTTGCTCCCATTCTTCAGGGCAGAAAGGATATTCTTAAGCGTTTAACATAGTATGCCATATAAGAAAAAACGTTCGCTGAAATAACTTTTTATACTGCTTCTGCTTCATCTAGACGTTTCTACAGTTGCCAGCCATCAGAAAAAGGCTGTTTAATTTAAACCCCATACATGTGATTGTTTCGCTTAACCCTACCTGAAACGTGAGTTAAATAATAAGACTATAAAATGCAAAGTCAGACAGGTCTTGACATGTTAATGTGCTACTTAAGTATATGTCTAGCAATTGCGTGGTATGTAAATAGTGTGGAAGGTGTTACTGGAAAAAAACGAATAAGTGGTTAGTAGGAGCTAGCATTTTTAAAATTCTTATTTTCGAAAAACAAAATTCAAAATTAGTTACAAAAATCATCATCTCCTATAAATCTGCGTCCTAAAAATACGTTTTAATGGAATACAGCCATCATGTGCATGTGGTGTGTGTAGATGCTAACCCTCATATGATAATTAAAAACGTAATTGGTGTTGTACACATATCATTTGCATCGAATACTGAAGTCCAATTTTGGAATTTTTAAATTTTTAAATGATTGCATGCTTTTGGATAAACATCTTAAACAGTAATTAGTAATTTTGTACTAATTATGCAAATGGGAATACAACGGAATAGCCTGTGAATAATAAATGCTAACAAAGCACATTTAGATTTGCTACAGAATATTAAGGCTTATAAATAATCAAATCCATAGAGTCACACATTCATATTTAATATTTACGCTGTTGCACACTGATATCAGAATGATCATGTCAGATATAAAGTGAATCCAAACTCAACTAAGCGTTTTAATTAAATCGTAAAGTTTGCTTACACTTTTAACTAAAAGTCAGTTGCATTATTAGAAAAAAAAAAATAGTTTCTACATCAATAAATTATATGGAAACAAGTGTCATCACCACGCCATTTCGTACAATATGCAATTGCCTAAATATTGTGCATAACATTTCACCATCCTAACGAACTACAAATGTTATTTTCTGAAAGACAATATTTAGAGAATAAACTAGGTTATGTTTACGGGTGTGATATAACGTAAAATTCCACTTTCGGTGGTTTTGCGAAAAACAAAATCTAAAGTTGTCTCCAGAGTGTCTGTCTAGAATTCCAGATATTTACTTTAGCATGCCCTTAAAGCACAAATCTATGAAGAAAAAATATTTAAGATTCATGCTGCATAGCTGCAGAAGGCACAGTACACGTGAATTTACAGCACAATGAACAAAATGCAGGTCAGATGGAGTTAAGTCCTTAGGCCTAGTGCCAGCATAAAATTCCAACATAGGCTTCGTTAATGCGCTTTCATCGGCTAAGTGAATGGGGACCACATCCAGGAGCTAGTTCCTTAAATATGCTAATTTTATGCAGTCGCCGAGTGCAACTCCGATACAACTGCAGATGCAAAGGCAGACGCTTTCCTTCACCGCACACATAGCATTTGGCCATGCCAAAAGCTCTTTGTAAAGAATTGCTGCATAAAACTTAAAATGGAAAGACAATAGAAAGCCAAAAGAGAAAGACAAAAGGGGAGTAGCGAGTCGAGATTGCATTAAATGTCTTTTTTGGCATCAGTTTAGCAACAACATGTAAAAGGGTGCCATTTAAAAAAAAATGCACCATTACGTGTAATGGTCACCAACTAGCTTAGTAATGGAAAAAGGTCATAAACTAGAAAACGGATTTTGGGTCGAAATAATAATAAAAAACATGCGCAAGCTGGCATATCCTAAAGAGGTTACCACTATTTCGGTGGAAAGTACAAATTGTGAATAGCATCGTTTACGTTTTTGTTTAATACCAATAAAAATAGATTGGTACTTACAGATCTTATGTATAGGTCTTAACACATTTTGCATGTTCTTTTTAGTGAGAAAAGGGGTGAAAACAAACTCATCGCTTTTAAAAATAGGTTTGGTGAATAACCGTTAAGTAAATGGATACTATTAAAACTTTGAAGAAGTTGTTATTGCACAATGTGAGGGTGATGATTTATTAACACAATTCCAGCACATCAAACCGTTAAGGTTATTTCATAATACATGGCGATTAATTAATTGAAGCAAACATTCCGTTTAAGCAGAGAGTGTTATAAAACCACAATTACTTAGCTAGCGTTTCGTTCGTACATAAGTAATTTGTGATTTATTAGAAAATAGCTATATAGTAGGCAATTCGTTTTTTTTTTAAAAAAAAGATGCAAATCCATTTCTCATATATTATCAAACGTCTAAATATGAGCTGCTTTATAGAGAATTGTAAAAAAAATTGACACTCCAATGTAAAATTCCAGGAAATCTTGTTTATTTACAAGTCTATTTCCGACAAATGCTTTATACTTATTTAAAAATTTAAAATGTGCGCACGACAACTTAAAAACGTTGTGCAGTTGAGAACGACAGACCTTGATATGTCTGGATTTTCACCGACAACATAAGAAGACGACATTCAAGTCTACTGCACAAAATTGGATATTGGAGTTTTTCTTCTCGTTTATTTTCAATACAGTGTGAGAAGTGCATGCAGTGCACTCTAAAATGTACTTTAAGTATAATACTGAGGTATTACAGAGACTGCCATCATCGTAATAACATCGTGTAGACACTGGCTTAATAAAACATGAAGGAATTTATTTATAACAAACTAGAAAAAAAAGAAGCTCACTAGGCGCATTGTCAAAAATTACAATTAATGTTTTGCTTGAAGAAAAAAATTCTGAAGAGGGAATCATTTAATGGAATTACAGTTTATACAAACGAATAGAATTTTCTTCATTTTAAAGTGGTTTTATGCCTTTTATTTTCATGGAAAAAGGAATGCACGGCTGCTTACATACAAGAGATTTCAAGTTCGGATGTCATTACACGAAGAAAAGAAATTATGCATTAAAGATGTGGCCTTAATTCAGTTTCCAGAATGCGCCCCAGTTATATCAGCCATCTTGCCTTCTAAAATAGATGTTATAATTGAGATGCCCTTTTACACTTGGACAAGAAATTCTATTTTAATTCCCGTTTCATAAAGGTAGATAATAGGCAATTTCGTGGGCCATTAGTCCCATTTCCTAGAGCGTCAAAGCTTGGTTCACCCTAGAACCTATTATATAAAATCCGATAACAAGGAATTGTGTTTTTATCAAGATTTATAGCAGTGTTCTGTTCAAAGACAAATCCTAGGCAACCATTATTTATGGAAGTTGTCAATTGCAGTTGTTATGGCTATTTTGCCGTAGAGAAAATACTTCATGAGAAATCGCATTAGAGATGCTTTTTCCCCCCTACAGTAAATACATGTATATATCAGATACACGTATATAATTAAAGGCTCTTCTAAAATAGCTCGCGTTTTTTTTTTTTTTTTTTTAGCGAAATCTATCAAATTAAATATTGAGAAGAATTACCTCAACCATAAAGAAATGTCGTACAGCGAAAATTGTAAATAAAAAACAAAACTGATAGGAGCTTTTAGGCTATTTTTAATTCTATTGAAAGACTGCTTAGCTACCAACAAACTTACTCAAGCTTAATAACTTATTAAAGAAGTAAATGGAAACTTATCTAATCAATATAATTGTGTTTTGTTGGTGCTGCTGGAAATCTCATCATCGAAGAATGAAAATAAAATAATATTGGTTGTTCGTAACATCTATACACCAATACATCAAACCACTTTCAATGTCTTGGAAGCTAGCATAAAAGGATTGAGCCATAATGCCATATTTATATAAAGTATACAGTATGTCTACAAAATAAAGAAATAAAGTAAACAACGTTTCTTTAAAACGAAAAAATATCTTTAGTTAACTTTTGAGGGAGTGACAGATCAATTTGAACAAATATAGAATATTTGAATTTTCGGAAAACGGAATCACTAAATCGTTAAATTGCAAAAAGTATAGGTACCTACTTGTTATTGTTTACTGAGGCATGCAAAATGTAATTTTAAAAATATTTTTAACAGCAATTGCGGTAAAACACATTTCTTATATTGTAGCACTTTGCATGCTTGTTTATGTTTATTTTTTCTTATTTTTTGGCTCTCCTCGTGGACATTTTTGTCCATGCCTTAAGTTTACTGTATACATCGTTTTCAGAAAAAAATTGTTTATCATCTCTTACCATATGGCATTTGTGCTAGTTAACTGTAGGTTACAGAAATTGAATTGAATATAGAAATATTAAATTGTAAGAAACTGCTTGATGAACAACTATACAAATGAAGATAGTTGTCAGATATACTAGACGAAACCACAGTAATTAGCTTTCGTACATGAAATGTCTTTAAAAAATAAATAATATCGCATACGACTTTGCAACTGTATAGTTTCTTGTTGGCATAATCCCAAACTCTAGTTCTTCTTGTTAAAACCCTTATTAATATTTCTTTTGATTATTTATTAGTAACAATGGTGTGGTATATGTGCTTGGATTTACAGCGTATGCCGGTTTTTTTTTTTTTTTTTTTTTTTTTTTTAAATAATATACAGTGAAAATGTTGGTATCCAGTAAAAGACACCGAACAACTCCAATTGGTTGTACTAAAGCAATGCTTTTCATCGAGCGTTAAGAAAGACAGGCCTAGACACGGCTCAAAGCATTGTAGAGTGGGAAATAGTACACCAATATGGCTACCTTATTTTTCAAATTTACTTTCCCCATTTAAGCACATGACTTACGTCTATGAATATCTGAAGATCTCATCACAATATGCTTCAGTAAACAAATCCTTACCAACGTACGTGACATTATTATGCATGAAAGGACGTTTATTATAAAATTCCGCATTTTGCGACACTGCAAGACGATTAAGGTGTATATCACGGTGTCATTTCAAGCATGCTCAAAGGGAAGAAAGATGATTTGCCATCGAGCATAAAACTCAATATGACCTGCAACCTATATTGCCAAAGAGTTACGCGATACACATTATGCCTTAGAAGCCAAGCAAGTCTTGCGAGATACGGCGCAAAAATGGCCCATCCTGCTTAATTTTATGTATATTGGATATATCTATGCAATGAAGATTTCTTAGAGACATAATATGCATGCCGGAGAAATAAAACAGGAGTGTTGCATTATAAAGAAGACCAACTGGCGCTAAAATCTGAAAGCTAATTTCATTTTTGTATTAAGAAGAAAACTATAATCGAATGCCTGTTATGAAACTGTGGCATTTGACGAAGACGTGCACGTCGATAGCGACTTAATTAAATCCTACAACATAAAGAGTCACTTTATCCATTTACAACTTGTATACTGTCAAGAGTAGAAAACGACATATGCAGGGTGAAGGAAATTTCATTCATCCATGAGAGGACTATGGCAAAGTTCAACAAACCTATGATAGATGTATTTTATAGCACATTAAAGGAAATATCAAGCCAGTAAACAAAAATATCTAATTTGGCCTGCAATTCATCATTAATATATACAGTGTAATTTCAATGTGAAATGTGTAAGTATAGTTTTACCTTGATATGAATTTTTACAACAGAATGTCTAATCTAATGCCAACTATTTCTGATATAAAGTAAACGTTTAATTAATTGATAATTAAAATTGCTGAAAAATATCTCAAAAATGTGGAAAGTTACACAATGAATTCAAATAATTTAGATTCTGGAGTCACCCTGCAGTAAATGGTTGTTTTTTCAATAAAAATACTTAATAGTTGTATAAAAACAATGATATTTGAGATACATCATTGGAAGATAAATGATACTAGCATGTAATCTTAACGTTATTTTTGAAAAGAGTAATCATTTTCTACGAAATTAATGTAGCTTTGTTTCAATCTGTGTATGTAGC
Organism: Julus scanicus; assembly: GCA_034698625.1. Lineage (NCBI taxonomy): Eukaryota > Metazoa > Arthropoda > Diplopoda > Julida > Julidae > Julus > Julus scanicus. The sequence continues at coordinate 1,917 of JAQGBW010000268.1, read as the reverse complement.
ACAACCCGACTGAACACTCGTAAGCCCAAATCTGTATATAAATTTCAATTACAGTTTCTTAAAACCAAACATCGATTTCGAGTGTCCTTACTCGCAAGTATACATGTATGCTCCAAATTGCAGGACCATTTGCGTTTCAATAGAAATTGTCTGATCTATTCTTAACCTTATACTCTTATTTAGCCTAGGATGACTCGCATAGAATTTGCGAGAAAATGGGATTATAGTAATCATCATCATCACGAAATAAGTCTAAAATTACTACTAATAAGCCCCTTTATAATAAGAATCCTTTTAAAACTTGTAACGAAAGCAGCGCAGCATATATACTGAAAGGGCGGATAAGCCAGGTTTAACTTGAAATCTGTTAATATGTGCAAAATTTTCTGAAGATTCAGAGATAACATTTTAATAGCTTAGCGCCAGACGTATTTTGTGGAAAAATGAGGTTAACGTAATTTCTATAACACTTGCAGCAGCAAAACACGCAAGAAGTGAACATCAAATCTATTAAATGAGGATTTAAGGTAGTAACCACTAATAAATATGAATACACACCATATGAAATGACAATATATAAATTGTAATATATTTTTTAAACAATGTTTTATATCTGCGAATAAGACAAATTCCTATCTCCAAATTGAAAAATAAATATAATGTAAAATAGTAAATTCAGTATTATGAATTTTACTCAAATGTATAAATAAATAAATTTATTTAAGTAAGCAAGTTAGCTAAAAAAATCCATAAAAATAGATCACAAACTTGAAAAATGTAATAGAAAGAAGTCGCATAAGGTAGCATTATCGTAAATGCCCTTTTATGGTTATTTCGTGGTATCAAGAGTTAATTATTAATAAAATAATCATGATGAATGCAGCTTAAAGGTCAGCAGCACTTAGTTAATGATTACGTTGACTATATAGCGGTCAAGATTGTTTCCACAATGCACCACAGAATTAGGAAGAAAAGTATTAACGTTAAGGGAAATTGGTAGGTTTACAGGCTATTCCAAGTGTAATATAGGCTTATTCCTGCATCGAAGGGAAACTTTGTGAGTGTATATTCTCAGAATAAGAATGGTAACTTTCATAACAGCCGTTCCATCAAACAGTAGCAGGCTAGCAGCCATAGACACGTATTGCCAAATACACTCTAAATGCGATTTTGATTGGTATAGCATCGCGGGAACAACATCATTCCAAATTTCTATCGCAAAATGCGCCTTGATGAATTAGCGTAAATGCAAAAAGATAATCAATATTAGTCAAGTCAAGATCACTGAAACAATTTTTATCACATCAACGTACATTACGCGTCGAAATGGAGGCGCATTCACATTTTTACGTAAATGGAGCCCACTTTTTGGTAATACCATATTACGAATCAATGCCAGCAAGTGTCAGCACATAAAAGAAATACGGAAGTGCATTAAAACGTTTTAAAAAGCACTAATAAATTCGAAAATAAGCTCGTATTCAATGTGCTCTGAAAATCAACTCCATCCATCAGAATTCTCAACAACACGTACTCAAGAGAGAGAGAAGTGTTGTGAAAATAAAGTGAAGGGCGAAAATAGCATGCCTGAAAAGGAATAGGTAATCTAGAAGTTTAAAGTTAGGAAATTAATAATTAGAAACGTGTGCAAGCCTGCGGACATGCAACACAAAAATAGAAAATATTTTATACAATGTGGTTGGCAAACAATATTGGTTTCAACAATAATTAATTTAATATATAATCCAACAAATATATTTTAATACATTGGGTGCCCACTGCCACCTAACTCCCCCTCCCCCCCCTCGCCTCGACACTGCATGTAGACACTATCAACATATATTTATTTATTTATTTATTTATTTATATAAAACACTCATTGAGTACAATTAAAAACGTCAAAGAAAATTTAAAAAA
>JAQGBW010000267.1:0-50384 GCA_034698625.1 Julus scanicus | reverse complement strand
TTATATGAAATGTATATTATGCATATATATACATATATTGTTAATATATGCTTCACATATTAATTTTCCATATGGGTAATGCTAGCTTATCAAATCCTTTAGTGTTGGGGGACATGATTCGATTTGTAGTATAGCAACTTGGTAAACTGCCAATAATTGAAAAAGCATAATATGGTGACTGCTGAAATTAAGCTTTAACCACGTTTGAAATATCAAGAATGTTACCCATTCTTTGTTGTCACAGTTATAAGTTACTAATTTTGAAAACCCTTGGAAATCAGGTTGATAAACAATGTGCTTCTTGAACGTTCTTGTAAATACCGAATGAAAGCTCCATTATTTGTTTCATCCTTTTAATTTAATAAATGTCCTTAAGATCTTTTCCCTTTAAGTATCTGCCTCATGCGCATACAAACATGCATAGAAATTTGATCTTGTTTACCATCGTTGTTAATATCTACAAGTATGACTGGATATTATGCTCCACTGAGAATTCACCAAATGAAGATATTGCATGCTCATAAGGATACCTTTTTATCGTTGTCTCGGTCTTTTAAAATGCATTTTTTATTGCTTTGATTTTTGTATCCATAAAATTTTATGTCTACCATGGCAACGATGTGATTTCTTTTTTGATGAGCCCAGACTACAGCATGACTAGAGACTTGTTTAATATTTATCATTGTCGTTAATAATTGCATCAAATGTTAAATAATCGAGATCACGATGCATTTTACAATAAAAACAAGAAATTCGCTTTATCTGCATATTTGATACGATCCATCTACTTGGATTCTGAAGAAATACTAGAATTCTCTTTATAATATATTAAACATCTGCATCTCACATTGGATTGTTAGTCATGCTGTACATCAGCAAGAATATTTCAGAAAAATGATGCACTTGTTCAGTTATTTGCGTTGTTATCAGTGTAGGTCACAAAAATCCAGAGAAACATTTGATTATTAGCATATTCTTAAGTAAGATATATCATTAGCAATCGTCTTGAAAATTTGTGTAGTTAAATACACATATATAATTTAGGTGGATCAGAAAATGTGTTAACACATCAGAACTTCAAAGAATTCAAAGAGCACTTCAAGAGTTGCCACCTGATAAGAAATGGCAGAATTTTGTTGTAAAGTTTAATGATGTGGATTCAGTTTTTTCTTACCTTGTTGTAATTTAAAACTCGCTTCAGGCTAAGATCTCTGTCACCAGCCATGGACAAACACAGCCTTAACTCGGAGGCTTTGGACTCTCAACAGAATCTACGTTGGTTCTCCTTCACATTTATCTTCTCCCAGGTTGTGGGAATCACCTTGGTCATCCTCGTGGCCGTGTGGTTCGGAAGCTTTCATGGGGGTTTTGCCTGGACAAGTGACCCAAAACGGGAATTCAACTATCATCCAGTTTTCATGATCGTGGGCCTCATTTTCTTGTATGCCAATGGTAAGTCTCACTCCAATCTGTAAAAAAAATTTGTTTGGTTTAGTGGATGCAAACATAAGCATAAAAAATACTATAAACAAATCACATATTGGGTCAGAAAATCTCTTGAATTCAGAATCGCAAGTCTGAAATTCCATTAAAGGAAATTTTTTCTTGAAACATTGAAACATTATTTTTAAACTACAAATTCGGTTCAATGATTTCACATTCTGCAGCTATTATGGTCTACCGAGTCTTCCGCAATGAAAGAAAGAAGAGGATTAAGATTCTTCATGGTGTTCTTCATTTCTTGGCTTTCATCTTTGCTGTCGTGGCACTGCAAGCTGTTTTTGATTCCCACAACTTGGCAACACCCCCAGGTACCAACATGTACACAATGCACAGCTGGTTGGGAATCACCACTGTTGTATTGTTTGTATGCCAGGTTAGTGTTATGCTAAGTGGTCTTTGTAAAGCGTTCTTTCAAAATTCACATAAATACAATAGCCGAGGAATGTATATGACGCCAAGGGACCATATGTGTGAAATGGGAGTTTTGAAGGGCCGAAAAGTTGTTATTGCCATACGAATATTTATATTTAGTATAAAAAGGCAAGATCATTTGTTTTCAAAAAAGATTTTTGAAATAAAAACTCCACTGGTCTTTCCCAAACTCCCACACCACACATAGGGACCTTTGGCGGTAAACCGGTTGAGGGACTCTCCTCTAATTTATGAACATTTTTTATTTTAGTTCCTGGTGGGATTTATTTCCTTTCTGATTCCTGGCCTACGAATGAATCTTCGTTCTGCTTACCTCCCAATCCACGTGTTTTTTGGACTTGGTATATTTCTGCTAGCTACTGCAACAGCTCTTACAGGCATAATGGAGAAGGCCATCTTTTCCATGTAAGAATCACAATTTTTGATCGTCAACATTTGTTTTACATCTAAGCTGTTCGAAACACTATGACCAATAATTGGGTATGTTCCCAAAATATCATACCAATAATTATCTGGATTTTCTCTTGCAGACGTGATACATACCAATCATTTCCAGCAGAGGGGATTCTTATCAATTGCCTGGGCGTTCTGCTGGTGGTTTTTGCATTTACCGTCACATATGTGGTGGTCAATCCAAATTACAAACGAAGACCTTTACCGGAAGAGGAAGTACCTCTGGTGGCCTCACATCAGAATTAGCGACACCAGGCACATGCCAAAAGGCAGCCCAGCATGCACACTTTTCAAGTTTTCTTTGATTTAATTCTTTCAGTTATCTTTTAGACCTTAGTTATGGTAGCTAAATTATACTGCTCCTGTTTACCGCAAATGTGAAAAGTTTTGTAAAATATCCTATATTTGTCACAACAGTATTTTCTACGGGCATTATGAATTGTATCATTTTTAGCCAATTATACCAAATAATTTGTGCCGAAAGCGCATTGTGTAGAATAATTGGCCATATATGCTGAAACATTTTTTTTTGAAGTATTTGCTGTAGAGCCATCATTATTTATCAGAAAAATAGCAACGCACAGTGTTATGATGCAATGTTAACATTCCAAGAAAACCTTTAATTCAGTACCTTCAGTATGATTTTTGAAGAAAAAGTGAATATATTTAATTTTTTAAGGTTTTTTAAGGGTGTCTATAGGGTTATTGGCTAATTTGATTGTAATGAAGCTTAAGTATTGAAATTCCATGATAAAAAAATTTAGGAGACAAGTTGTTTCGCTGAATTTTACCGTAAATTAAGTTTAAACTAGAATCTCATTAAAAGCAGTGGTTGATTAGGGTTTTTTTTGTTTATTAATACAGTACAGCATACATAATTGCGTTTAAATTGTTTATGATATATTTTTACTGTGACAATATGGATAAGGTGCTATAATGATGTTTATAGGGAACAAACGATGTGTTAATATTATTATCTAAATAGTGGTCTAGCTTTACTATTTCTGGTTTTTATGCTATGTTGCAAAACACCAGAATATCTTTCCATTTTTTTTTTTGCATTGCGTACAGGTGTCACAAGAATATGATTAATCCCAAAAATAATCGCATACAGTTTTCAAATATGTGGTGGTAATTAATATACAGTTATATTTAACCTCTTTGACGTACTGCAATTCAACTTTTGTCCGTCCAGCCTGTTGCCAAACTGATAAGTGTACATCTTATTTAATTCCATTAAATGAAATGATTCTAGTCAAACATTCCTTATATTTCTATCAGCAACTGTAATATCTGATGTAACAAAAATAAATATTGTCATATTTTATTTTATTTTTTACATTATTTGAAATAGCGATGGGTTTATTGTCTGTTTTTCACAAATGTACTAACTGAATGTTACTTTTTCTATTCTTCTGAAAAAAGGCAAGACAATTGTCAAATCAAAATATAAGCTCTGGGGATAAATAGAGAGATGTGATGGATTCACAGGACAAAGATTTGAACACAATGTGAATTATTTTGAGGAAAAATGAGTTGCCTAAATGTCAAATTTGTAACTATTCTTAATATTTTTTAATATTTCCGACGGAAATTAGAGATAAAATCATCTTTGCAATTTTTTGCTTATGTACTTATGTTAACAGCATAGGAGCAGCACTTTTCACCTTATGCCACGGAACAAAATCTGTTTTTGAAATTGCACAGGCTAATCAAACTGAGCACGACTTTATTTTTGAAATCTCAAATGATGATATTGCACATCCGTTTTATTTCCTCGCACAAATCTATTTTCATGCAATAATTATTTCCTTTATTGGAATTTTATTTGGTTGTAACCTATATTTCATTTTTCACACAATTATACTTTTATGGCAAGCACTTTCAAATTTATCATTTAAAATTAAAGCTTTTATGAAATTTGCGGATTCTATATCTACACTATGCGAAAGAGATGCAAATAATTGGATTTTAAAGATTCAGCAACATCATGCTGGAGTTGCAAACCTCGTCCGAAAAGCAGATAGCATTTTTTCAGAGAATGTGTGCTTACTTAATACCTTGAATTTTATTGGCTGTTATAACTTCACACGTCTACTCAAATTAAATGACCGAATAGTTGGAGTTTACATCATATCCTACGTAGCCTAGCTGCTTTAATCTGGAATCAATGAAAAGGTAAGATAATATAGAAATTTTACTTTATAATATTCACTAAAAGTATACAAATACTGCATATGTTATTATAAAATTTGCAAAATATTTCATCTATGGGCTATTTATGCATTGTGTTTTATTAAAACAGATAAACAGAAACTTTGAAATTTCTATGTTTAAACAATTGGGTCACCGGAGGAAGATAATCATTAATTATTCAGCCTTAAAAATAACAATAGACTTTCTATGCTAATTAATATAATGGGATTTTTTATTTGTATTCCTTAAAATTTAAATTATCTCCTCCGGTGGATTTTACTTTGGGGTAAAGGTTATCATCATAAAGGTATGCTTATATAGTAATTGTGTTGCTATATATTTTCATTGTACTAGATTTTTCCCTAATAACATCGAAATTCCAGTTGGCTGAACAATGTGTCATGTATGCAATCACGTTGAATTCGATTCCCGTCTGAGTTTTTGCGAATAGGAGGAAAGTGTTTTACTAAAACACATATTCAACAATACTTTATAATTTAAGTAATATTTGCTTATCTGATTGCACAAGAATTATTATATATACCAACATATTCGTTATTGCACTTTATGTTAACAAGCTTTTATTGGAGGATAACTTGTTGATATCAATAAGCTTTATGTGTTAATCTTTATATCTTTATGTGCCCATGTATAAATATGTCATAAAATTTAATGTACTATTTTATAGATATTATTATGTTTATAGTTGTAGCGAGAAAACAATTTAGAAGTTAAAGTAGAAGTGTAAAATTGTAATCCAAAACAAAACCACATTAGTGTACGACTAAAAGTGTAGCATTTTTAACAAAAAAAATATTACTGTTATAATATGTATATAAATGTATGTAATATTGTAAACACCAATGAATATTACAGCAATACTGTGGGTATGTGTGTAATTTGCCATAAATTCACTTAAACTGAGAACGTGTAGACATTGCAAATATACAATTTCTAAATGTATATAACACAAAAACTTTGAAATGTCACTGTGAACGTGTTAACAATAAGCAATTGATAAAAGATCGTTCAGTTCAATGTAGTTTATCTAATTTCTATCAATATTAACCGTAGCATAAAACTGTTTATTGTAGAATTTCGGAAAAATTTCCGCCTTTGTAATGAAACTAAAATTGATGATGAGGTTTACATGTAGTTGACGGATTTCACAACAGTAATTTCTTGCAGCTGAATAAAACGTTTCAACATCATTTTCATCAAATACAAGGCACCCATTTTAAAAGAAATAAAACCTAACTGTTCATATTACACTTAACTGATACCATGACAACATCACAAAATAAAAATTTCAAAATATATGAACTATGTGCATTAACATAAAATGTTATTTTTTGAAAATATGAAACTTATTGACAATCCTATGCCCTGTTCATTGATTTGGGCAACATTTTAGCTTTTCAACAATTAGCTTATACCCATTTATCCTCATTTAATCCTTAGATTCTCATAACAACTTCATCTACAGTAAATCACTGTCGATATAAAGAGCTTTTGTAGAATTTTTTGTCTATTCAGCTGCAGTTCAACTGCTATCCTGTGATGTATTCCTCATTTTGGCTTAATTTTCCATTTTTTATGTTAACCACTATGCGTGATGCGTGATTAATTGATGAAGTAATGGCGCCATCAGTCCATTTGGTCAAACTAATGAGTGCTGTCTGTTAAATTGCATGGTTGCGGTCAATTGCCTAGAGAATTAACATTTACATTCATAATGTACAGTATAAATAAAACCTATACCCTACCATAAAAGACAATTTAAAAAATGTAATCCAGAAATGTGTTATGTCATAAAGATATAAATGTAATCATAATATATTTCGACAAAACAACAGCTTCAAGGACCTTTACCCAAAAAATGAACATGTTTTGGGTACAATGCATTACTATTGTTAACAGAGATAACATATTTCCGAAATAATTTGATTTCTGCATTATTCTTAGAACTAAAAATAAATTGAAAATTCTATAGAAGACTTCAAAATGTACTTAGTTTTAAAATACGGAAAAAACATTCAGTTTTACCACGAATAAAGAAGCAGCATACAAAAACAGGAATTAAAGGAACTAACGTTCTCCCTTCAATGTTCCTGAAATTCAGCTTTGGGAACGTTCCAAACATGTTGATGCTTTATTGCATGATTGTTGTACTCTTTGACCGCAGTTGTTGAATGTAGTCAAAGCATAAAATCATTTTAACGATTATTTTCTACACGCAACAATAGCCAACCACCCGCTATTCCATGAAGAGATGTGATTCATTAAAAAAAGCAATATGCGAGCCCCTAATTTATCAACGCATCACGATGTTGTATGTAAACACGATGTATATGAATTTCCAGCCCTTGAAGGGTGGGGCTAAATATTTTGTACTTGGGCTGGTGCCAGCGAATGCTTTTTTCGCATTTTTCCTCTGCATTCTCAGTTACAAGTTCACTACTGACCGTGTGCATTTCCATCCTCTCTTATAAATAGCTTTAGACTTTGCAGGTCATTTCCTTAGAAATTTCGAGTCAAGATACAGGATATCATAATGGAAGCCTTAAATGGAAAATTCAAGTTGACAGCTAGCGAAAATTTCGAAGAATATATGAAGGAAATTGGTAAGTGTCGTCTAATGAGCTTTTTTATTAAGGATTTTTTTAAACTAATATTCAGAGAACCGAAAGCAACTTTTAAAAAATGTATTGTAAAAAAAATGTAAAAATAGTCTGCAAATGCATTTCCAAATGTATTTTCAATTCCAAAACACATATAATACATTGTATCTGAATTTCTGAAATGCTGTCAAATTTATAAAAGCAATAATATAAATGAATGTGGAAATTCAGAAATTCAAATTAACTTAAATATACTGTTTCTCAAATTGGATTTGCAATTTAACATTGGAATATAGTTTGCGAAAATTCATTACATGATTAATCATTAAGAAGTTGTATGATTATCTATTAGATAAATAGGTCGATTTCTTTGAAAAATTAATTTTTCAGTCAGGCTTAAGGAGGAACTTCTGTGATGTGGTTCCACGCACTGTATTTCAACTGATATTTTATATTAAAATCATTTAGCATTAAAACGTTAATTCGAATAATACAGTTGCGTGCAGCTTTTAAAGATGCAATAACAATTTAGATGGTAGGGAACCACATCTGGTCCTACTTAATCACATTCATTCTTTCAATGGTTTTCAATAGCTTTGAGTTTATTTTTAAGTTTGTTTATGTAGTTGTCCTGGAAAAGTTAAATAAATTAACTTCTTGTATAAATACTTCAAAAATGTTCCAGATGGATAATTTGTTAAATTGTTCGATATAGGGTTTCATTATATAACGCACATGTCTCTACAGGATATACACAATCAAACTTTTGATACATGAATTAAAAGTCAACTTGAAATGCATCACAAAATTAATTCGGATTCAAAATTTAGGGTAATAACTGAGAACAATATAAGAATGCTGGACTTTTAAACTTGAGCAAAATATCGTCGCATAAACAGGTTATTCTTTGGAAAAGCACGATTGAAAACAATACTATAGAATATATTAAAATGGAAATAAATGCCTTGTCTGCTTTCAAATCAAGTTATTCTGCTAACAAATATGTAATTCAAATTTGTCAACTATCTACAGTACGTGACTAGATTGCTATGTCTGCTGAATCTATTCTTCAAAGCTGAATTAAGTGAAAAATTAGATTAAAAAACAACTTGACATAGCATAGCAACTGCGTAAATGGGTCACACAGTGCCGCTCTTTTATTTCTGTCTAAATTAAGCATTACATCCATTAATTAAATCTGGCATTTAAAAAAAAATTATCTTGAATCTTGACATTTTTTTTAACTCAATCTACAGGATGCCTTCAACATTTCAATTCTGTCTCTTCATCCTTAAAGGTCTTTTGACTATTTCCTAATATTTTATTTCCTAGAGAAATATATACATAGACAATCTTGTTTATTAAGCAAGCTGGAAGGTTCATGAGTTTATATAATATTATCTAAATATACACAAATTTCATAATTTCAGTAAATGGGCATGGGTTTATTCATTATAGGGGATAGATTTACAAGAAAAAAATATCTCAAGATTCCATACTGGCCAGCTGCATGTCATTTAAAAACCCACGTGCACATCAATCTGCACATTAATGACGTGCTTTTTTGCTACACAACATACAAAAAACTCAGCAGCTGTGTTTAGAATATCAAAATGTAACAAGCTAGCACAAGGACCAATTCTAGGTTTCCGATTGCTAACTCGTAAATATTAGGAATTTTAATGAAATTAAAGCTGCCGTTGACAGTTGTTTTAAATTATAGTATTAATTATTTGAACTCGAATTTAAAATAACATATGTGGGGTTCAAATGAAATTACACGCTCCTTCAGAGCTCGGTCTGTCAGAGTAGGGTTCTCTACAAGTTATGACAAGTATCTTTATATAAACTTTGGCAAATGAGTAATTAAAAACATATTGGAACATGTTACTTGATGAAATGTTGAATGATATAAGAAAATGCTTTAATGTATTGAATTATTTTATGGATTTTTCAGCATAAACATATACTTTTATTGTTTAGGTGTTCCTGAATCGCTAATAAGCATTGGAGCAGATTCAAATGCAGAAACTGAAATTGCCCAAGAGGGTGACTGCTACACACTAACATTGTCAGCTGCAGGTCGTTCATCAGTACAGAAATTCCAACTGGGTGACCAATTTGAAGAAACTACTCCTCATGGGGTTAAGGTCAAAGTATGTATATTTAAGCATTTCTTGAAACAAGAATTTCATACATTGAAAAAATTATAAAAACCATTTGACATGTTGCTACTTTATGATAGACATTCATCACTCGAGATGGGAATAAACTGATACAAGTTCAAAAAGGCAGGGTGGAATCAACCATTACCCGCGAGTTTAATGGTGACGAATTAATTGTGGTAAGCACACATTTTTTGTATCCCTAGATGAAAAATATTTCAGGTGTCCCACTTGAAACTCATTTATGATAATTCTATGATCACAAAAGTAATAAACCATTAGCAAGATGGTGTTACAATCACTTATACCCTACTTGTATCACTAACCATATAAAATATCATTAGGGGTGATCCATAAATTTTGTCACACTTTTTTGCCTCTTTTTAAATACCCCCCACCCCTTTGTCACAATTATCACAAATTTTACTACACCCCATCCATAATGATGCCACAACCCGTCGATTACCTCCCACCCCCCCTCAATTATTTTTTAATAATTCTATATTCTTTTATAATTTTATCGGGAAGAAAGTTTCAAGTCACTACAAGACCCAAATCTTTTTTTCCTGACTGCTATTCAAAATTTCAATTGTTAAAAAAATTTAAAAAAATTATACCGCATATTTTTTACCGTTTGAAATAAATTTAGATTGTGTGATGTCACATTACCGAAGCACCCCCTCACCCCTTGGTCACAATTGTCACAAATAACAAACATATGGGTGTGACATAATTTTTGAATGGCCCCTTATCAGTTTTGTGGAATTTAAATAAAGTGCTGATTTATTTTCATTTTAGACATTGCAGGCAGGATCTGTAACCAGCATTCGTAAATACAAAAAGGTGGACTAATATATTGAAGCATATTGGAAGTAAAAAAATTGCCTGATTCGTTCATGTGCATGAATGTATTTTATGTATTGCTTATTCAACATTTTGTAAACTTGTAATTCACGTGAAATTTACTTATCGTTGTTCACGTCGTGTTTTATGGTCACTTTACAATATTGACTTTAAGAGCAACTTTTTTTTTGCAAATATCCAACACATCTCTTTGAAATTATTTTGCAGTATAACATCATTAGAACTTTACCAATGTTCAAGTAAATGTCAAAATATAATTAATTAATGCATTGTCCTGCAGCTCCATAAACAACTTTTTTTTAATGCCTAGATTTGGGACTTGTGCTTGTAATGAAAACTGATAACGTACGTAAATCATAATGGATTTGCTAATAAATACATTTTCAAATTTGGTGAACTGAGCAGCATTATTAACGGGGATTGAAACCCTATCCTTTTCAATGGGTAAATTTGCAACGACACTCACAGCCGAACAAAAAGAGATTAAATAAAAATAAAAATTGTTTAAAATGCTTGATAAATCAGCAAGGTCATTCGCTTGTCATTTTTCACTTTAAAATAGTAGATTTTTTAATTTAAATTATTATTTGAATTTTTGTACTCACAACTTGCCTATCTCATGCTGCCACCTGCTGGCCGCAGGTAACGGACATTTTTCAAACTTGTTTATAAATTTTAAAAAAATCTACTATTTTAAAGTGAAAAACGACAAGCGAATGACCTTGCTGATTTATCAAGCTATTTTAAACAAATTTTATTTTTAATTAATCTTTTTTTGTTTGGCTGTGGGTGTCGTTGCAAATTTACCCATTGAAATGGATAGGGTTTCAATCCCTCTTAAGACACAAAACTCTGTTGATAACTATTTCATAGATTTCATTTTTTGGGTCACCAATTGTGATTACAGAATGACATTATCTAGTCATTTACTGATAAAATGGTAATGATAAAACTGTACAAAAATAATTTTGTAAACAATCGTATCCCTATTTTAAAACATAATTGCGATTTTGCTCATTCAGAAAGTGAGGGTTGAATGTATTAATGAATTATTCAACCATAAAATAATCTATGAATTCTGTAATTCTGAAAGTTTTTTGGGGAAACAATCCATAAAGTGGTTTGCAGTAAGGTACATCTAAGATTCGATCGATCCAAATAATGGACAAAGTATCCATTTCAAACTAATTAACTCGGGAAGCACAAAGATAAAAACATTAGCAAAACTTTTAAGAACTTTTATTGAAATACACAATTGTGGAAATATAACTAGGATAACTAGTAAAGTAATTGAACTACCGTGTTTTGTAACTTTCGTTATCTATATCAATAACCAATATGTATAATTGGGTCCATTGGTACCCTCTTAGAAGAATGGACAGGGGAGCCCTTCTGATCGACACTTGTTCCACCGCCTTAATTTATACTTAAAGCTAATCCACCCCTCTTTGGGTGTTTACCATTGGATTTGATAACCTGACTAACTTCAGCCAAACAAACTTTCAAATCTTTATCTGCATCACACAATCGTCTGAAGACCTCACGTGATCTTTGATAGCAAAACTTTTTGTAAACAGAAAAAAGATAACTGATCTACTGTATTTGGGAGAGCATGACATGCAATTTATATATATATGTAGTACTCTTCGGCAGAGTACCAGCGACCATGTCTCAGTTCAGCATAAAATGGAGAGATATATTTCTTACCCACGAATCACCAGAGCTATTCTATGGTCCTCAATGCCGAATTCCGTTATTCTTGTTCGTGGCATGGCGGTTGGTTATCTCAGCATACATGTTGAGTATCATCACATTCAACCAGTCCTACAAATTTGACAGGGATCCAAACCCTTTCGTGTTCCTAACCAATTGGGACATGATGTTCCAAGCCTTAGCACTTTGCATTAAAGCCATTGTGACAGTGTACGTGGGTACCAGAGAAAATTGTAAAAGAGCAGGTAAGTTATGAAACGCTTTCTTAAAATTCTGATAGCCAGATCCTTCAGCAAAAGCTTTGTGACATATGTTGGACATACATATGTAAGGTTATGTGTATGCATGTAATGTACGAAAAGATTTATTCAAAGCACAAAAAGTCACAAGAGAACATTAATTGATTTTATTAAATGTTGTATTTTGATAATTTCTCTTATCTACTTTTAATAAACCGTGCCAATCGCTGCTGTCATCAAGAAAGCTGACACGGCGGTTTTTGTATAACAATTTTTTATAACGATTATCATTGTTGTAGTTTTGCATTCAACGGTGATCAAGAAACTGATAGCATTAATTGAAATTACTAATCATATCTTACAGTATCGGATTTTTAAACTTAGCTGCATGATCTTGCATTAGAAGTTCATGCTAACAATTCTGATATTTTGCTAAACATTACCAGAAAAAAAAAAAAATTAGTTTTGTAAAGTTTCCATAAGCTATGGACCCGATACCATGTTATGATATCCATACTTCAAAAAAAAATGTTGCAATGCTATTTTTACAGTACGTGCTACTTGTATATGCAGAACTATCAATCTCCTATAATATGGTTTATTTCAGATCAGTTGCAAGAAAAAGAAACATACTGGAAAATGGCATGGTACATGAAAATTGAATGGGTTTTCCACAATATTTCCTCAGTAATACCCATTACTGTACTCAACTACTGGACTGGATACAAATACCAAAAAGGTTCCAAGCTAAATATTTATATGTAACACTTTAAACATGGGAAATTTCATGATCCAGCAAAATCCCATACGCTCAATTATTACAGAAATTATTAAAATCCTTGAAATCCTATAAGTCATACATCAATTTATGGAAATTAAATTCTGAAACAGCTATTCCGATAACTTTTTTAGAATATTTCTTAAATTATTAATGATTGACATCATTTCACATCACTTTAATTATCGGAATTAACTTCTTTAACTTCAATTTTAATGTTATAAAATAATTGAATGGCTTTTATTCAAAAGTTTTGGATGGCAAACAAATAACTTCAAATTCAAACCACATATCATCTTCAATTTTAAAGACAAAATTGTCAAGAACAAATCTTTCTGAAACCCAAGATACCAGGGCAAACCTTGTCTTTGCAGTTTTTGCATGAAATATTGTATATCTGTAAAACCACCACTCAACACTCACATGTTATCATATTCTTGTTTTACAGCAATTAAATGGAATCAGCCATTTTTCTTTTTCTTCACTGTGCAAACCCATGGACTAGTCGCCATTGTAGCAGTGGTGGACATAATACTTGGGGCCATTCCAACTCGACTCCTGCACGTTTATCAGCCCATGTTATTCTATGTCGTCTACTACATATTTTCTGCCATCTATCAAAGTGTCAATGGGAAATTCATTTATAGTAATATGGACTGGGACTTTCCAGGATTAGCCATTACCGATCTTATCGGCAGACTGACATTAGTAGTTGTGATTCATATCGGCATTTGGTTCTTCAAGAACATGCAGACAAAGTGGTGTTGTAACCCCACGCCCCGACGTCAGAAAGCATATTTCGATGAAGAAACGCCTCTGATGCGCCACGACTTGTTAAAAAATGATAATGATTATCTATAAACACAGCTACTGAGAGTTTACTACATGAAATTTCCATGATTCTGTACAAGATTGTTATGGAAAACATTTTACTAAAACACGTCAGTTAACATGTGACTAATCACTTTGATAGGAGGCTGTGATTCCATGACAACAGCATCAATGAATTCGGAAACACATGTGAGAAAAGAAAAACCATCAAGACAAAAAATAATCAGTTTCCCCTCTTCAAAAGAAGAATTTGACACAATATAAAATTACAAGATTTCAAAATGTTTTGCAACTTGTATTCTAAATTTGCGTAATGCCATAAATTATACATTTAGCTATGACAATAAAACCCATTCACTTCAATATTTAATTATTTCGAAAACGTGAACACTACCGTATTTTAGAAACACTGAAAATGCACTTACAGTCACGTGATATCGGTTTTTCCCACTTCACGATAATGACAGTTACCATTGTTGAAACTGGCATAACAACTTAATTGGCAAGCGCATTGTTTTTATTACAAACCAAGCAGCTTTTTTTTTTTTAAAAAAAAAAAGAAACTCAATGAAAATAGAGTAAATGGAGTGGTGCCACAAATTTACTCGAAGAATGTTGAAGGCAAGATATACTTTTAGTATATGGTGACAATATATTTGACAAAATTTGTGGAGGGTCCGATCGATAAACATACTATATAGGTAGCACATGCTCGTGAAAGCCATAGTTAAAAATCTTGTAATATAATGAGTTTACCGTTTTAGACGCAATTAATTTGTAAATCAGTGCGCATGGATGACAAAGAATTCATGCAAAATCTAATATGTTTCACAAAAAAATCCAATAAAAACAATAGATACCTTCAAATAGCCTTAGCATACGTTAATGGAATGTCATAGGAATGCCATACTTTATTTTTAAGCCACATAAGCAACATATGGCATCACTCGCCTGAATCAGTTAAAGAGCATTTCTTAAAAGCTTTCCTTTTTTTAATCTAAATAATATGATATTCAAGTAAAATTTAAAGACATTCATTCACTTACCTTTTTGAATTTTTGTATCTTGGTTCATCGAAAAATCGAATACTCATCTAGCTGCCATCTTTTCGAACATCATATCGCTCGAAATGACGAATAGAATGACGAGC
This sequence comes from Julus scanicus, assembly GCA_034698625.1. NCBI lineage: Eukaryota > Metazoa > Arthropoda > Diplopoda > Julida > Julidae > Julus > Julus scanicus. The sequence goes on along the minus strand of JAQGBW010000267.1, from coordinate 35,439 downwards.
TTAATTATTTTCACGGTCAAATTTAAAAGAATTTACATATTTTTTACCGCCAAAGTTAATTTAGGAAAGCAAAATACGACGGAATTTTAAATGAAATTTACCGCCTATGTGCTGTTTAGCATATGGACTCAACCTGATTGGGCCAGAAGCCCGATGAGGATCATTCATAAAATGTATTATTTGTGCATTAAAAGTGCGATTTTCTGTAGTTAATTAGTTTTTAGCGAAATTAAGAAACTGGATGTTTAAAAATATTATAACGTATACATAATAACTAGCTTCGAAAAAGTGACCTCACAGCATAAAAATACCAAATAAAAACAAGCATATGTACATAATACTACTATCTTCATTAGATCAAAAATATAACAATAAAAAATGGAAGACAAACCAGATTTTTTTATTTGAACAAGCTCTAGATTTGTAAAGGTGCACACCTAGGGAAAGATTTTAAGGAAAGATTTAAATCGAAGTGTAGGGATTGGTCACCATACATCCCACCCAATCGAAAGTTGATGCAACGAGTCTAGGGCCGCACAGCAATCGGCTTTGAAGGTGCCAAGAGGTAGGGGGATAGAGCCGCCACGGCTGGAGAATATGGTTGAAAACCAAATCCTTCGAAGCCCGATTGGGCTAACTGAAAATAGGGACTTCTCTCTACAGCAGCCAACTTGGTGAAGCAAGGGCATGTGGCGGGGATGAAAGAACTCCACAGCTGCAATGGCCCATTGGACGGCTTACTGTGACCGCCCATCAAGGAAGTCGGATACTCCATCCTTCCTGGCATACTTAAAGGTAAGTAGGTTCGCAGTGCCTTGGGTTTGGACCCCACACCAGTTTCAGAAGAAGATGACTTGGTTTTTTTAGGGCTTTGGCAAGACGAGCAAGCAGTCTTGCAGGGAGGGAAAGTCTTGCCCTCTTGACGAATTGCAGACCCCTCTGTCCGTCGCTTCCAGCAGGGACGAGGGGCCCTGTTGTTAGCTGGTGGAGGGTCAGTTTCTCCAACTTCGGTTTGGCACGGATCCGTCGGAGCTTTTCCCTCGAAAATCAGGCCCGAGGTGCTCAGAATTTCCATTTTCACCCTAAAAGGAATTTTACTTTCCATCTTCACGGTTTCGGGGAATGAAACAAACCTAGAGGTAAAGAAAGTAATTTCTCTATTTAAAAAAAAACAAATAAACAAAAATAAACGGAAAACTTGTTATTAAAATACGTTAGTAAAATTATTAGTTTCCATGATACAAAAGGGACACAACAACAACAAATAAGTCTAACCATGGGACACTCATGTCCATACCTGTATACAAACTTCTGTCCGAGGACCTTTTTGATAATATTCTTGTCGTAGTAGTAACGTAGGGCACGGCTAAGTTTATCATAGTTCATTGTGTGTTTGTTTTTACGCAATCCCCACAGTTTGGCCACCTCTTCGGCATTTAGAAGCTTGAATTCACCGTCTTCATTGGTCCAGCAAATGATTGAGGAATGACGGTTGCTCAACAAGAGTTCCAACAGAAATTGCCATAGTGTGATGTTTGTTTCCATTGATAGGGCCTGAAAAAAAATTTGGAATATATCTTGGAATAATACTGAAAATATTTTAAGTTTACCGATAAAATAAAATAAGATATAAAATGATGAATTCATATCAGAAAAATATAGTCTCTGTATTTCTAAATTTTAGCATGACAGGTACAGTGATTTGTTATCTATATCATTTCTCGTATTAAAATATAGTTTCTTGCTAAATATGCACGCAATAAATTGGGATGGTAAATTGGAAGAGGGGTCAGCTGTGGGTCGACTAATGGAGCATCGGGTCATCCAAAACGAGGGGAAGTGCATAATTGAATTTCCTCCTAAGTTTAATGGAAATTTAAGATGTAATTTCCTGCGAGTGATTTAACGACCGAGAATCACAATGAAATCTTTCCGTTTCAAATCAGGGCCTCAAACAGTGTTCAGCACCGCAGAAAAATTTGGTCCAAAAAATGTACCGGATCGCGAAATTAAGTACTAAATCGATTATCTGCCTCGTAAATCCTTTGATTACATTTGTGTAATACACATGCTTGGATTTTCCACTAAGTTCAAAATAAATTGAACCACATAATTAAAGAACAACTAAAATTTATACAAATAATGAACCTACCCTTGAAATGAAGAAATTTTGGGAAAAAACCTACAGATTTGATAATACTAATATGTCCCTTTTAATTAAACATAACTAACAAACTCAATGAATATATTCTGTAATAAATAAACGCTTTGCAACAATATTTGTCAAGCAAATTAATGACAAATCTATTAAAAAGTTTAAAAGATTGTAAAAAGTTTGAAATTTCTTTTATTTCCCATTCACTGTAAATATTAATAAAGAAAACTTCACCAGAATGCCTTTTCAGATAATAAAAGTAAACCATAAAATTTAGTACAAAACATATAAAGCATTATGCTGGAGATATTAATTCTGCAGTAAAAATTTCAGCTTGGTAATCAATGAACGAATTTTCCCAAAACTCGCAAAAGAAATCTTCGAAAACTTCGCGTTTTCAAAATTTGTTCTACAGTACAAACATGCTATTTCACAAATATATAAACGATGTTCCTTATGCGAGAACATACAGTTTTGCAACATCAAAATATGTTTTTTTAAAAACCTAAGTAATTCATAAAATTTCAAAGAACTTCTGAAGTTACTATTATAAGAGAAATCGGACGATGCAAAATACTTGATAATGCAAAATAAAACGAATTCTTACAGGTTTTATACATTATAAAAGAAGAAGAAAATGTGTCTTACCTTTTTTAGGATTGTGCAAATATTTCAATTAATCTGTATATAAGTCCAAACATGTATTTTGAATTTGGTGTTTGATGGAGGATCACGAAACCCGGATCGCAGGAAGTTCGTCTGGTGAATCAATCTCATCAAGCACAAGATAGGAGAGAGCGACAGTTATTAAATAACCCGGGAATTCAATTCTCAACCCCATATTGCCGGAAACTGCAATAAAACAATTGTTAGAGGAACCGAGGATAAATTAAATCATGTAAGTTAAAATAATGGCTCAGTGATGGCATTCACATGGACGCAGAATATATGCCTCAGGCCAATTAGTGATTAGAAATTCAACACAGTTAATCACTACTCATTCAGAGAAATAAGTGAAAACATTTATTAATTTTGAGAAGTACGTGGATATCTAAAATCCTCTAAACAATTTAATCTAAGATGTCTTGGAAAATGGAACTTTTTGGATATTATTACTTGAAATTGGAAGTTGTGAAATTATCAAAACAGAAATAGATTAAACTTTTTTAGGAAGTTTGTTTTGAACAATAAAGCAGTTGTGTAGAATTTGTTGGAGATTTTTGAACTTTTGCAATGTGTCAATTTCGAGTAAATAAACCCCTTTTTATCAAAATTAACTATTTTGAGTGACATTCATGTTTTTGTTTTCTGAAAATAAATGCTTTTTAGCCAGAAAACCTAACATATTTGCTCACAGTAATCCAAAACAAGTTCACAACTACATTTCTGTTAATACTAATTTTCTAAAAACGTATTGTATTTGCTAAAACATATGGGTGTAAGAATTCTACCTCTTACCGAACATTATGATTTCTACAATTCACTCAGTTGAATTGAAATGGATACCTTTATACAAAAACGTTTAATATTTATGGTGGCAAACTTGAAGTAGTGTTCTAAAGTTGTTTTTTTATTTATTTAACACAATCTCCTCCTTTTAGAAAAAAACAAATAAATAATTCTAGAAATCCAAAAAAAAAATGTTCGATTTTGAGAGAACATTCCAAAAAAGTTTTTTTTTTGGTATCCTGAAAAAAAAAAACAAAAAAAAAAAACGAATGCTAATATACCAGAAAATCAATCAAGTTTTATAACTGTTATTTATTTTGTTTGAAACAGTTCCATGTGGCTGTGGAGAATGTATGCCGAGGTAAGAATTTGACTATGTAACGATTCATGAAAATATCTATGAAACCGGGGTAAAGTACGCTGACAAACCATACGCCAACATAAAAAAATGCCGTCAACGGACAGAGAATTTCCCACGACACTATCATGGCGATCATGCAGCCACATTCTTTCTCGAAATCACAACAGTTGGACGAATGCACGATGTCTTGTCGTACCAAAAGATTTGGCGGATAGTGAAACAGCTCAGGACAGACAGCGAAACAGCAAACAATGATCCATGAAACAACTCAAAAACAAACATTGAAACGATGGAAACTGCTTATGAAGAAACAAAACTGGCAATTGTGAAACGATTAACAGACGAACAGACAGAAAGAACACAAACATGTCGGAATGGCATCACAAATGCCCACAACCCACTGTCAAATAAGATTTTTTTAAACTTGCGTTTACTTTTTGTGTAAAAATCACATTGCCACATCTCTTTTCATGTTTTTCGCTTAATTTATAACTTAATGAGGCTTTGAAGCTGCCAACTTGATATCTGAAATTATGAGAGATGAATTAAAAGGATTTTCTGGATGTTTTTAAACGCAGGTCAATCAAATAGCATTAGTCTTTTCGTTCAATTTCTCCGTTTTTCTTGGTAACAAATGCTTGAATTTGACTTCTCAAATATATATGACGTATGGATAAATTTTGCAATAATCTTTTTTTAATCTGACAGCAAGTTTAGGGTTTTGTCTTACCAGAAATGCCATACAACACATGATACAGAAAAGAGAAAAATGACTTTACTCAGGTCCATTGTCAATAAACTTTTCTCATGGAAAAAACGCAGTTAATAAAAAGAAACAAAAATAACAATTAACGTTTATCCAAATGACCAGAAATGTGGCTGAGATGGTAATTTGGGAGACTAGCAAACACACAAATCGAGGGGGAAACAGCATTTCATATAAAACATCTTGTGCAAAACAAAACCAGATTAAACAGCTCGTTTAGTTAAGATTTTGCAAAAAATCATGATTTCTACAAATTAAACGCCGTAGTGCAAGTGTTTGCCCGAGTTTAACTCGTAGTTTAACTCCAGGCATGGTCAAGATGATTTCATTGCTAGGATAGTAAAACTTCTAAAGATCAACTGCCAACTCTTTTGGAATTGACACATTTCACTGGAATGTGATAGCGTTTGACAATGTGGCTATTCTCAATGTTTAGGTTTTGAATTAGTAACCATAGTAATAGGCTAGACACAGAATAATGCAAATGTAAATTCAGAGAAAGTAAACCTAACAACAATCAGTGGAATGTTTTAAGAGTTAAAATAAACATCAGAAAAGGAAAATAGTGAACAAGTTGCAATCAATGGTAAATTGCAACAAATGTGAAAATAGGGATAACTAAACTAGAAAATTGAAAATAAATAACATACTACAGATATGAATAGGAAAAAAAAAAAAAAAAAAAAAAAAAAAATGGGAGATTACTAATTCGCCCCTAAGACACATTTCTGCACTGATGCCACATCTGAAACCTTTTGAGAAAAATTCTAATTGATATTACAACTCGTAACTGGATCATGATTCAAAGTGATGGTTAAGTAAATGGCAGTTTAAGTGATTGTGAACCGATTCCAGATGACACATTATCAGATTCTATAACAAATATCATAAAAAAAAGCTGTCTAAAATGTGAGACATATATTAAAAACCATATTGTGACTAGCATAAAAACTAAACACAGCAGCTCAAGGTTTGACATTTATCAAAAATTCTGACATTCTGAAGCAGACTAGTGATCAAGAGCTCACCGACTTTCTCATAAAAAATAAAAAACAAGCGAAAATCAGTGAAATAAATTACATATTTAGGCATGCCTATGACAAAATAATGACTATGGTATTAACCTTAAAAATGTTATGATAATGCAAAGAATAAAGAGAACACCGAAACACATTTGGGAGTTCTTTTTAATCTTTTTTATAGTCTAAAAAGCAAGAAATCTTAAGCTCCGCTAATCCTCATACTTTTGCATTTGCCTGCAAACTTCTGCAGACAGGGCGTTTATTCCCAACCTTGCGCTTGTTTTTATGGTGAGAGCAATAAGATAATTACAAAATTAGTATGCGTACTAGGCATGGGATTCTTAGATATACAGAGTGAGCAAGGATAATTTCAAGAATTGAAATCTTGCATCCTCAAATCCTCCAATCTTGGATCAGAAAAACTTTCACTTCATTTGTTGAAAACCTAAGTTTTTTTCTCCATTGGATGGAGAATACAAAAGAAGAACTTTTTTTTCTTATTTCTGCAGAACTAGCTCAATTGGTTTTTGAAACATCCCTGCTATGGCGTGCAGAGCTAGTATTTCAGGACACAAATGTTTGGTTGTATTTTCCTGTCTCAGTTAGGGCTCTATTTAGCCTTATGCGCACTATGCCCTTAAAGTTATAAAATTGCAGCAAATTTTGGATGAAAATCAACCAGTTGCAACCGCAACCAAAGCATTAACATCCCTCTGTGAGTTTCCGGATGTGGGCTGTCCTTGCAAATGGGGAAACCTTCGATTTTTGGTATACAGCTGTTCTTTTTTTTTTATAAAATCACCGGTAAAATCCTTTAGCATATTTGGTATTAGAATGGAAAGCTATCAAAACAAACGCACAGAACGTACACGTCCAAAAGACGCCAAACAGAGACGATAAAGAGCCGATGACTGCTCATCGGGGGAGATACAAATGGGAATGACTTGATTGATGGTCGCAGAGAAATGATAGATAACGTACAATAAATTCGGATAACGTGAGGAAATAAAGGGAAATGGAATCATCGAGCAAATGTAAGGTTGGTCTTGGAACCAAATATTTTAACCAGCTGCTCCTCATAGTCGTCGATGTTGCGTTTCATGATGTCCATGCATGGGCCGAGAAGTCGCTCGAAAGCACTCACATCCAAAACTGAAATATCCAATAACATGTGTGATGATAATAGACTAAAGTAAAAGTTCATCTTTTCGCAAAGCCCTAATCCAAAACTGTCAAGCGTAAATACAGACGTCCATAAATCAAGCAATAATCACGAGCCTGTTCATTTTAAATCAAAGGCAATAATGTTTCTTAAAAGCAACTTTACGTACAGGCCAGCTTCACTTTTCCTTCGGCATATGCGGATGCAGCTCTCGGTTTATGGGTGACCAAGGCAAGTTCTAGAAACCAAAAAATAGATAGTTAAATCCCTATCAAATTTTGCATTTTACACTTTAAATGTGTAGCCTATATCAAGAAAAATATTGAAAGCTGCATAAAATCTGCAGTGTGGCTTATACAAACCTCCAAAGTAGCCTCCTTTATGTATCCTCGATACTTCCCTTTCCATGATTTCGTTCTATAAAAAAAGTTGAAGCTTGAAACATGGTAACTGATTTGACTGTGAAGTATGATATCAGAAGAAACAATGGTCCATTCTATTTTAAAATTACTACAATCCAGGAGGGAATAAACATGTTCTCACCTCACCAACCATGTATATGACAACTGTGCCATTTTCTATGAAATACATGCCTTCAGCAGCATCACCCTGAAACAACGTTCAAGTATATTCGCATGACTACGTCAAAAACTCCACGGACAATAAGCAGCAAGAATTCAAACCTGTTTGATAATTTGTTGTCGATCCTCGAACGTTCTTGGATATAATGCATCGGCCAAGTTCATTCTTTCGTAAGCCTGAAAGTGAAAGAAACTTAAGACATGTGACACTGATCGCAGCTTACAAAAACTTAACTGAGAGAAATAAATGGCGTACGCTACCTCCAACTGACTTAACATTGGAACACTTTCCAATAGTGCTTCGTACATTTTTCTTTTCTTGAAAGCATTCTTTAGGAGTATTCGACGAAAAGTCTGACGGTCCTAAAAGCGAACGAATCACAGGTTAGAAAAACTAATTCACGAAGTTTATGCTAGCTGAAAGCCTAATGAAACAATGTTCTGAATATGGTTTTTTTTTTTTTTTTTGAAAATTTGAAACTTTCACTTATCACATAGTTATAGGACAAAAACTGAGCAAAGTAAATTTTGGCAATGTAAAATGAGTGAGGCATATCTTACCATTGCCCAAAGTGAGCCCTCTGTCATTGCTTGAATAGTTGCAGCTCTTGGCATGTTATACAGTAACGCTAATTCTCCAAAGCTGCCGCGGTTCTCATATCGTCCAACCAGCTTCTTACCATCATCCGAAGAGACGTATATTTCAAACGTTCCTCTGAATAAGGATGGAATGCTTTTTAAGCTATGTTTCAAATATAGAAACATCAACAGCTGCAGAACTTCACATAATCCTTACAAACCTTTGAATGACATAGAAGTTGTCGCCATCATCTCCTTGGACTATCACGTATTCACCAGCAGTTACCTTAACAAAAATGAAAATGTTGATGCAATTGTCAAACTTTGAATGCAAAAAAATGTAAAGCATTTATCTAACAATGATGGCACTTAAATTTCTAATTTCCAGCTCATTATTTAAAAGAGTGCAAACCCCACAACATTTTAAAATCTCACATAATAATTAAATAATTACTAATTAGACATAACTAAACAATTCTTCAATTTCTTAAAATTTGGTTTAGCATTATATATCGGAACATGTCCTTGCATTTGATTGTGGCAAAAGTATACCTACAGTTTGTATTTGGATATGGTTCTGATAAATATTGAATTTGTAACAATAACACACATCTTAATGCATACTGTAGTTGGTTATAGAAACCTACCTCTTTTTCAAACATCGCATCTAATACCTCTTGCATTTGCTCCTGCAAAAAGTAATTTATAGACATTGATTATCACAAATAATACAAAAATCTGACTACAAAAGTGGCAAAGAAAAATCTATCAATCAAAGTGAATATATCCACATATTAATATAATATTTATTTTACAAATGTAAAATATTATCAATATTACCAATATTATCAATATTACCAATATTATCAATATTACCAATATTATCATTTTACATTATTTTACAATTGCAATGTACTTACTGGGTCCAATGAACGGAAGAGGAATATTTCTCGCACAGCTTCGGCCAAGCATTGCCTCTGCTCATCAGTTTTTGGGAATATGACCTGGAAATTGAAAACAGTGCAGGTGTAATTTTTAAATAATTTTTGAATAACGAGAAATCAAAATTTAATTCGCTTTGATCTTAATTCACCATTACAATACATCGATTACTGAATACAAGAAATATTAACAATATACTAGATAAAATGAAAATTCCCAAATTGTGCAAATTGTAAATTAACTTTAATTTTGACAACTTTCGTTATCTTATTAAATTTCACATATTCAATCTATTTCGAGAGATATCGAAAATTCATGAAATCCATCGCTACAAAAGTTAACCAAGTCAGTATGTAAATATTGCAAAAATAACTATTCTAAAAATTCATGTATCCAATTGTTCGTGGCACAGCAGCACTAGCCAATGTTTGGTAAATATTATGCAATACAGCAAGCCTGATAACTCACTTTTCCAACATCGTCTTCGTCTTCTTCTGGATTGTAGTGTTCGGCAAACACTGAAAGGACAAAATACCAACATGATGATTTGTCAAGAGTGCTTCGAATCATGGTAGATGCAATATTAAAATTAAGCAGCAGCTAGCTACTTAAGTGTTGAAAATGCAATTTAAATGTTGTTCAAGAAGTCATGTTTTTCTGAACTTACCAGATTTCCGTCGTCCACATGATCGTGTTGGTGGAGGTGCTACAAATGAAACAAAGGATATATTATTTATTGGCTTGCAATTTACAGGTCATCATCATTTCAATTATCGACTTTATTTCGAACTCTGATATCTTGGTATTTTCAGTATATTCCAGCAGTGAATTTTTCCATTAAAGTATCAGTAACTAGGTCTCCATAATTAATTTCTTTTCTGTACTTTCTTCATTTTATTTTTTAAGAGGCGGCAGTTACAAAACAGGGTTGATTAAAGATTAAAACTACTATATTTCAATTCAACATAATTGTAAATAATCAATCATTTCAAATTTGTGTTTGAGAATACAAGTTTGCGCCTTCCGCCATAACTTGACCCTATCTAAACTGACAACTTGATTAATTGCTAACGTCACAAAAGTTAACCAACTCATTATACCTAAAATTAAAGGAAGTTGTCAAAGGTTGTTCTCTTTGTGAATTTTACAATCTCTGCGTACCAATAGCCTGAAAAAGGCATTCAACTCGTGTATACTTATAGTTTTTCAAGAAACTTTTTGGGGGTAAATTCATGGCCACCATTGTGCCCCTATTTGTCCAAAAACTCTGAAAGTCTTGGACAAACTGTAGTCATATTTAGGGATTTCTAATTCAGAAAAAAATAAACGAATAACATTTTTGAAAACTATAGAAAAATTCGATGAATACCTGGACAACTTGAAAGAAAAATTGAAGAATCATCTAGGATATTTTTAGTACATTTTGAAAACACTAGAAATTCATCCTCTGAAGTAAACACATGCTCGTTAGAACGTTGATTGACACTGTCAAGACGGGGGACGTGTTGTTGGAAATGAAAGCAGAAAACTAACACTTCGCCTAAGGGCATCGTACAGAACAAGTACACAATGTCCTTATCTACACACGAGTTGTCACGAAAGTGATAGAGACAATGTAAAAATGCATCGCACATTTCTGAGAACCACACAGACTAGCTACTGATGTCAAGGAATGAATGCCAGTGATATCTTCCCCGAAACAAATGCATGTACTTAGTAGTAAATGTACGTAGTAAAACAAATAACAGAATATACAAAAATGACATTGTAATCAGGGCCGTAAATCCTATGCCCACAATCTGGTAAACATAGGAGCCAGTTAAATAAATCCAGAATACGAATACACATTATACATACGTCATTGAAAGATGCTTTCACATATATTTTAAAATTTGTTCTACACAATTAATCTCAACATAATTTTTTGAAAGGTGAAACACCCAAAACACTTGTTATATTTTTCTGGGACGAAACTCATTGCTGTTGTCCAGTCTTCATATGTGCAAGGTAACTAAATCAATTGAAGTGTCCTTTGGGGCTAATTAAAACAATCATAAAAATCCAGGTTTAATCAGATAGTGAATGGATAGTTTCGCCTATAGGGCATCATGTGCTACATGTAGAGTATCTCCCCCAGTTGGAGGGCAACAAACAACAAGTGTACGGACATTAAATTAGATTCCACGCATCCCATCTCCCAAACCCATTCAAGACTAATGCTTATTGCCAGGGTAACGTACGGCTCCATAGGCTTGAAAAGCCTTTGCTAGGTAACATGGCCGTAACCAGGTCAAACGAGGGTAGATCAACGTATACAATAGACCTACGAGCAAATCTGAAAGGATGCTGGGGTGATGTGAAATAAGGTATTCTTAGATCTCCCTGCGTCATCACGTGTTGTTGGCGCATAATCTCGCTGAAGATGAGAAATCTACAGGCCATGGCGCTAAGCCTTTGTTTACTGCTCTAAGGTCTGTTTTTGTTTATTGGAACTCTCGACCTTCCTAACCCAAATCACTAAAAAAAGAGTAACACGAATCAATATATTTTATTTGAATTAAAAAAAACTAGAAATAAGCACACTTCTTTAGGTTAATATAAATGAACCATGCAATAACCTAAAATGGAGTTCGAAAACCCAATCAGCACAAAATATTTTATTAAAGTTTTCGTTTCCCGTGTATGTATGCAGCCTTTCATTGCTGAAATTTAATTTTTTTATTATATGTCACGTCATATTCAATAAATAAAATGGACTTTGTCATAAATTGCCAAAATATAAAAATAAATACAGTGAGCTTCCCTGCAATGCATTCGTGCTATGCAAGATTGCCTACATTCAAGAAATCAAAATATCATCAATAATATTAATCGATCAATAATTAAAGATGATACTATTTTAAAATCATTCATTTAGTTTAAATTTTCAATTTTATTTGATATTTAATGGCCATAGACTATTAATATAGAAATCATTAATTTATAAGCTTTCGGCCTCTTTTATCAATTTCGCTAATTTCTGGATACAGGCTTTGTATAACATAACAAATCCTAAAAAGGTGCTTATATCCTAAAGAGATAATGCCACTCGAACTAATTTACGTGACCTAGCACGTTAGCAAGGTTCTGGATTTGAGAATTAATCAATCAATCGTGCATAGTTGCTTCGCCTAAATTAGACAGAAGCCAATTACCTATCGTAAAGTAGCATGAATTTCAAGTTATATGATGGGTGGAGCGCGTTTGTAATTTACATTGCGGCGAACAATGCAAAATCCAAAATAATCAATAACATGTATACTCTTGAGAAACACTGGAGGTTAGGCTCCTGGATGTAAGGAATAAGGTTATGAACCACAGGAGGTCAGTATTCCACGCTACATGAAAGTGAAGCATTGCAATGAATATTTATTATATCTTTTACTACGCTTTTCTATGAAATCTGGGTCAGAAAATTGTAGGAAATTGGAATATTTAAAATTACATGAGAAGGATTTCTGTTTTAAATTACATAAGCCTGCATGTGCAATTTTGCAAATAAACCATCATAATAACTTTGGACAAATCCCTTTCTATGAGAGATGTGACCTCACAAAACACAGGATTCGTCACTGAAGAAGAACAGTGTGATTGCCTACGCAATTTTCGGTAATAGTCAATTAATGCTCATTGCCGCAACGGAAACACGATGAGATTTAACAAAACGGGCATAGAGCAAAGGCAATCATTTGAAATCACGCTTTTGTCGGCTAACGTAATGCGTAGGATTTAATTTAAAGGTGGGAATGACCTCCCATTCTTGGCAAACACTGAATTTGGCAATACAATCTCTGGGCTCTTATAACAATGTGCATTTTCACTCCTATAAAACTAATCGTGCCGAATGGTGCGACCTGAAATTGAATTAATACGTAGTTTTTCATTACAGCTGTTTATAAAACCCAATTCTAGATATCCCTGGACGAATGCAACATGGCACTACATGAGCAAGAAAATATCATCTTGGGAGGAAATTGTATATTCAGGTATCTGCATCTGGCGTTTCAGCCGCGAATTGAAAGTCACCAAATATCTAAAATCAATTAAAAACTGTTCCAAGCTCCAATCTACCATAAAAAGTCGACATTCTGCAACAAGGTCTTCCCATGTGGCAGTTCTGCAAAAATCTTCCATCGATTATACGAGAGGCTTTCATACCATTCCTACCTATTGATGCATTTCACGTAATTCATTCATTACACACTTAAATGCCTGTAAATGTCAACAACTTTTTCAATTATCCTTTAGCAACAGTCGTATGCAATGTATACATCTATGCAATAAACTGCTGTGTGGACCCAAATGCTGTAAGCGAGTAATCCACTATAGGGGATTGGGATGTGTACAACATTTACAAAATTACTACTGTACAAATAACAAAACTGTAATTAGAAAACAGATATACTTTGATGATTTGTAAAAATGTCATCTGAGCATATAGGAAAACATGCATGTTAAACAAAAGAGTTAATTTAGCATCTCTTTGTCAAACTGACCCCACGTCATAGCTGGTCACGACAATGCAACTTTGTAGATAAGTAACGTCATGCTTGTAATGGCAGTTCCGTGTCTAACTCCTTCAACCAATGAAAGGGCATGGCCTTGAATCAAACCTTTGATATTTATTTCTGATTAATGGAATAGAACGTTTGCAAATCATGTAGGAGAACAGGGAATCGTACCAGGTAAACCTTCTAGACTATTTGGAAGATTTGTGTGGTTTTTGTTGAGCCTTGATTTAAATTATTTGATGCACGCAAGCTGCGGGTGTGGCTTAAAGCCCCAAGATAACAAGCAAGAAATATAGTACCAAGTACGTTTGAAAAGCACGCAATTATGAACTGACAAAGACTGTCTTGTGCAAATGCCAATGCCATACCCTCAAAAGAGCACAGTGCAATCTTTTTTTTTCTCCAGAACTCATCAACCAATATCAAATAATTGTTTCATTCTCTACAACATAATGTTAAATTGTAAAACGGACGATGCAACCATATATAGCATTATTTTCACTAACTTAAAGCAGAAACAGTTAATATTGATATATATATTTCAAAATAATTAGTCTCCTTTGTAGTTCTGCGTATTTTATAATAAACATTTGAAAGATATATTCTGAGTAGGGGTCTATAGGTTTCATCTGATTGCCAAAAAGAGTCCATGGCACAAAGAAGGCCTAAATCAAACAATGTCTGTCACATTTACAACTTTCCTATTCTACTGACAGAACGGAAATGCCAAATTCGTGGGCGTCCATTCTGTTGACACATATGCATTCAGTTAGATAAAATGTAGGGGTATCTTAGGATAGACATTAGAATCATGGTTATTGTTACCAATAAAAAATTAAGCTTTGCGTGTTAGTGAAGATATTTGCATAATCTCTTCCGTGACTGTCTTTCACAAAAAGGAGCTGAAGATCCTCTGAACATACTCGTACATGCCATTCTGCACAAATTTCTCCATATACACAATCAAAACGTTTTATAAGCTGAACTTATTTATGAAGCTTGCAAAATAACCCTGTGTAACTTCAGATTTTTCAGTTCGGAATATTCGAATAAGATATGGCATCGCTAAAATGGTTATATAAATTCTCTACCATGATATTTATGCACTGTATATAATGGCATTAAAAACAAATCACTCCCGAGCGACATGACTAATGCTTAAAGTTTTAAAAATGTTCTGGCTGGCACAAATTAAATTGTCAAGATATTTTACTTTGACAATTCTAACCACAATTAGTATGGGCGTCATTAACTATTCTTCAAAACACAATTAATCAAACCAACAATACAACCCTTTCCCCAACGCATTCATAGTAAAAATAATTATTCAACTACTATAACGAATACATTTAAACTTGCACATTGTACCAGTATATTGAAACGTGTAGAAAAATTGGACACCTGCCAACTTCAAATACTATAGGCCAGTCTTCGTGTCTTTACCACAATGCGCAACCCACCACAAGTGCATTACAGTACGTGTACTGTATAGATGTCGTTCAATACTATTAATTTAATCAAGAACTGGAAATTAAACAAAATTGGCAATTACTATAGTACTACCTTTTAAAAAAAAACCATGGCAACTGTCTACATGCGACACTAGCATGACATTGGACCTTCATGAACCCATGCATTGTGGCCAATGTAGACAGGCTGTATTTTAACGAGTCTTGAAAAAATTGGCACGTACTTGTCTAAACTGGACACATTCTACTAAAATGAAATTAGGGGAAAGAATCACTAAAACACAGACATGTTTGCTCATACCATGTGCAAATTTGTGTGCCTTGAAATTTTTTTCTTGGAAAAAAAAACCTGACACCTGTCTATATCAGACACTATAGGATCCCATGACCCAAAGTGTACAATGTAGACAGGTTTTATTTTAAGCATCAACAAACGTACGTACATATGAACCTCCCCTTTCATGCTACTAAAACGAAAATGAGGGTAAGATATTTATTAGAAAAAACCCTTGAACAGCAAGGTGGCGCCGTGCTTCAAAGGATTCCTTCCATCAGAGATTCCAAGAGAACGACCCTTTGGAATATTCCAGTTTTAACACCAACGCAAATTACACTCGCAGTTCTTTGAATAATAAAATCGTTCATGCTTACATCTAATCATCTTTTGATAACATTATTAAAGCGGATGAAATTTTCTGTTTTTTTTTTTGTTTTTTTGGCTCACCTAACATGGGTTCATCATCTTCATCAGTAAGCATCGATTCATCAGATTCCGCAGGTTGGTTTTCATCTTCATCATTGGTCTTGTGCTTGGCCCGCAAACGGGTGAAGTAGTCCACTGCAAAGTCCAGCAAATCGGAGGGTTTTTCCAGCAGCACTTCGACGGTGAATTCCAGCAGCAATCCCTGCAATTCGGGAGGAATATCTGGTTTTCCACGGCTCATTTTCCCGTTCCAGAAGGATGGATTAGAACGAGTTGAACCAGCATAACACACGGACACCCAGAAAAAGAGGGGAAAATTCGCAACAGTCTGCGACGCGGCACCAACTCAACGACCGAACCCTCAAATTAATCCGAACATTTTGCGAAGATTTTGCGCCTCATGTAAACCGAGAACATGAAAAATGAGAGGAAAATGCCCTCCGAAAAACAACAGGGACCCCCGCAATCCGAAGCTATCTCTACCGTCGTTTCATTGCAATGGAGAGCATTCCCACAATGCTGTGCGTTGTTTTCCACAGAAGGGCCAAGAATATGATGCCGATGAAGCATGTCGTGTCGGCCATCTTGAGACACAAAACTTTAGCCGCAGCACCCAACCCGCGCTATTTGAAAATGTATTTTTTTCTACCAAAAAACATCAATTATTTATAGAAATCTCCATAATCATACTTCATATCAATACATATATTTTTTTTTCAGGGAACAAGAGAACATATAATAAATTTATTTACACCATTATAAATATGTATAGCTATTTACTGCAATAATATAAATTATTTAATTTCTGCTGAATGATTAATGATAACAACATATACTTTAACTTCATGCTCTAATTTAAATGAATACTTTTTATGTTATTTCAAAATAAAACCTATTTTTTAATACTATAATTAAGAATTTGACATAACATTTTTTTTTTATTAAACATAGAAATTTATGAAAATATGAAATAGTTTTTATATCATTTTTTTCTTGTCTAAAACACTATTTGATCAAACCTGTTGTTATCCATAAATCATAATAACTTGATACTCAGGCGAGTAAGATTTCCAAGATGTCCGTCTAAAATCTTCAAGTCGGCTTCAGTTTCGAAGCCTCATAGAATACTTCTTTCAACATGGCGTCGTCCGCTTCTTCTGGCACGAGAGGGGAAAATGTACTTGGTCAATGTTGGGCTAATTATTTGTCCGAATCTATGGTAAAAGGAGGTAAACTTGCTTTAATTTCTTGGTATTCATATTCAGAAAATATAAGAGCAATCACGTTGCACGACCCTACTAGTTTTAGCAGAAGCAGATGCTTTGGCTCTAGACTTCTTTTCAGATTTACTCAGATTTCATGTCGCTCTAGACCAATTATAGTCATGAATTTTGAAATAAAGAGAACGGTTTAAAATGAAGGAAGATATAAGATGAATTAATAGTTGTACTTTCCTTGAAACAACTGTGAAAAAACTCGAAAACTCTTCTAAATGAATAGTCGTGTCCTAAATGGTGAACCGTCTCAGTAGCTACTGCACAGTTCTTGGCCCCGACTTCACCAGTCATGAATCCACTCCTGCTATATTATGAATTTTCACAGTTGAATCCAGAGGAATGTTGGAATAGCTTGTCTAATTATTGGGTAACCAGTACTGCATTTCTTTATAATATCATTTATAATTTTTTTGCAAAAGCTCAATGAAAAAATTACTGTGGTTGAGCATTCTGGACTATTTAAAACTAAATATTTATTTCAGGAACTGGCTTTGCCTTGGGTGCTGTATTTTCGATATTCCTATTCAAAAGTAAGTGATCATTGAATTTTAATACAAACTTACCAACAAAATTGATTTTGTTGTCATGGAATTTCATATCCTAGTATTTTCAATGGAAAACTTTGCAAAATTGAGCACTTAAGTCTTGCAATTTGCCATTTTGCGTATTGTAGTAGTTATTTTTGAAATGGCATTCAGCGTCTTATCCTTAAAATCATTGTTTTCCTAGGAAAAGAAAATATATTGCATACATTGTAACTGTAGAATGATTTTTTGCTCTTTTTAGGAAGGAAATGGCCACTGATACTTGGCACAGGAATTGGGATAGGAGTAGCTTCTGGCCACTGTCAAGCAAGCCTAAACAAAACATTTTCTAATAAACATTTGGTATGTTAACCTACCAATATATTGCATGTTCCACATTGAAATTTTATTCTATTGTAGCCTTGCTTATCCTAATTAAATATTCAATTTTAATTTTGCTACCCTAGGTCAAGTCTGCTAAGATGTAAATTATCACCGAGATTAATGCAGCTTAGATGTAATATACTGCTTGAATTGCTCTTCTAGTGTACTAAATATGCCTTGCCTAGTAACCGATTAAAGTGTTTGAAAAGTTTATTTCATGTTGATCAATTTAATTTGGTTACATTTCAATACTTTTTAAATTTTGGTTACATTGTGTTCAGTCATTTTTTTTTATAAAAACTTGGTAATTTTATACTTTTTAAGTTTCTTAAGTCTTTAAAATGTCACTGCTGGGAAAGGAAAGGAATAATTAACGTTTAATATTTCTAAAAAATCATTCAAATAACCATATATTGAAGGATAATAATAAACAAATTTTGATTTTATTTTATCAAGGACATTTTTTTAAGACTGGGTATTAGGCAGCCTCCATTATCATCGACCTCCATGTGCGTCAGAAAATGGCAGCATGCAACAACAAGCAAACACTTAATAGAATTGCGTATTTTTTATTTCATCCCCCAATTCACGAGTAAAAGCTCTTGTTATCACCAAAACTGCCTAAATTTCCCCCGACGAAACAAAAATATATTAATGTTACCAACAACTTTTAAAAGATGAATCTAAAACCTAGTTTTCAACCTCAAACACTTGATGCTAGGTTAAGAAATCGAGATATTTCACTGTAAACTTTTCTTGGAATGTAATTTGGCCCCAAAATTAGGTTATCACTGGATGGCAGATTGTGCAGCCCTCGGCCACTGCTGCCACAAAGTCTTACTTCATTATTCAGGGCCGTGTGCTTCTGAAAGACGTACGCTGCAGATTCGAGTGGAGTTTTGGTAACTCGCGTGAAACTTGGGTTATAAAGCCTGCCACCTGAAATTGCTCTGCATGAGCCACCTTTGTCCGTTGGATCCGTTGCAAGTGTGAAGACTCGGAGTGGTGGGGTCGCTCGGATCTGGTTTATCCAAACACTTGCCTGAATTGTTGTGGCGGATGGTGTGGTCCTGTTAGAAAAGATGGCATGTAGGCTACGATAAAAATATTTCGGGGAGGAATTTGTTTTTTGCATAAAGAAACCACTTGCCTGAGTCGAGTAAGTCCAAGCTTGGTTACCACCCAGATTATGGCATCGAATAAGTTTCACGGGTCCGTTGGGTGGGACAGCATCCAAACAAGTATCATCCGACATTATCTGGTTTCTTTTTGTATAGGCAAACACCTGGAGGCAGAAAGTGACACAATTTAATCTTGCAAACACATTAATTTTAAACTTGTTTTACTTTTAAAAACAAGCTTTTTTTACCTGATTTCCACCTAGCCCATGACAGATGCCAGCTCCCACATTTTCGTTACTTTTATGTCCTAATGTGTCCAAGCACGTTAGGCTATCTGAATTTTTAATCTGAAAAAATACATTTTTAATTTAAAAGGTATATGCAGTTGATAAGAATTTCTCAGATTTTTGTCCAAAAATATTCTTAGCAGTGTACTCAATTTTTCTGATAACTTCTTCCTGGTTTCTCAGTACCACGTGCACTTACCTCTCCCAAATAATAGTAATCTAATGGCATGTGAGACTCTGGATACACGTTTTCTAGATACCATCGAAAGCTTTTGCACTGCAGTTTCTCTCTTAAGTTCTTCCGGTAAGACGTATCGCCAACTTCTACATTGCGTGCTCCTAAAATGTCGGAAATATCGTTAGACTGCTTCTATGAGAGATGGTACAAACGATGTGTGGTCTCATATGTCCACTTTGACAAATTGTTAGATAAAACAGGGTTCAGATTCAGATGTGCAAATAAAAAAAAACCACATATACTTTAAAGCACCCAGATTTTTCTAAAAAATCATTCTGCCTGACATGGCGCAACTTTGACCCAACTACTAATATAGAAACAAATCCTAATTTCTACATTTTCTAGCATACCCCCATGGATCTTATAAATAAATGCAAACTACAGATCTGCAAGTTTTTCCTGAATCTGAACCCATGTAACAAATTGGAATTAGAATGCAACAAACGTGTGGAGAAAATGTCAGTCAGGCACAAACAGCAAGCTAGAAAATATGTTAGTAACAATCAAGGAATACCTGGATTAATAGCAAAATAAAAATCTTTCCACTGATCCAGCCAAACGTCAGCCAACCGAGCGTTGTTATGGTTAACAATGCGGCTCGTGCCGCCAGGAAAGGTATAGGGTGTAGTGCGGCGGAATACGTGGCCCACGTGGGAGCACGTTACCAATTCCAGCGTGCCACCGCACATCCATACCTATCCGGAAAGGAAATGAGAAGGAGAAGGACATGCTGAGAAAGTGTGAGGATTAGGAGTAATTAAAAACTGGTGTAGGAAGAGTTGTATTGGAATGATATCAAGCATGCAAAGATTGATGCATATAGACTTATATTCATCCATCTGACACACCACCAGATCCACAAACTAGAAAAGCTGCATTGTGATTTTTGCAAACACCTAAGATAGCTTAAAATACCAAATGGTGTTCCACAGAACACTTCTGCAAAACTGGAGAAGGGTTCCACCAAAACAGGCAGTCTAAATATCAAATGACGAACAGATTAATTGTTTGCGGTATTGTAATTATCTATCCAAAATAACAATACAGCGGAACCCCAAGCTATATGTGTGTAATGTAGCAAAAATTTTACTGCGCATTTAATAGCTTTAAATGTGACTTTTTTCTTTTAAGTAACATTACAAATCTAGAATTGATAAAATATGGTAGGAAATATTAGTAATTTATTTTTAATATTATAAGTTTCACTTATCCAAGGTTGGCCCAGTTGACATTAACTCTGATAACTGAGGTTCCGCTGTACCTAAGTTCCAATCCTTGGATTAGCAATGATTCAATTTCAACAAATACTCCTGAATTCGACGATTCGTTTGCGAAATGCATAAAGGGAACCACGGTCACCCTAACAAGCAATCCCAGCCACCAAATGTTAGAACAGTTGATGAGGCGGCAAAAGAGCAAAGGTGCGGTAGACTTATCTGAATAACATAAATCTCAACTCCTTTCTACCTGGATTCATTTTATAATAAAAGTCTTTCCATTCGTCCAGCCAAACCTCCACAACTCGAGCATTGTTATGCATAATAATTTTGTGGGTGCCGCCGGGAAACTTATAGGGCGAACGATCCCGGAACACGTGGCCCACCCTGGAGCATGGGATTATTTCCAGAGTTCCGCCACACATCCAAATCTAAGGTGGAAGCAAGGGGCAACATTCAAATCAGTAAGTAAACATGACACAAAGAAAAGACTTGAGCATCTACAATCCTGGAAAACAAACAGGCAAGTAAACGTCGTGACAAGCTTAAAAACTAACATGTACAAGCTGTTTAGGAGTAATCAAACATATTTAAAACATGATTTAAAAGGGGTGACCAAAAAATGCATCATACCCTGAACGACATTTCCAAATTTTCTCCACCCCAGATATCCATTCCTTCATCGTATTTGCCAATTTTTTCGAAATAGTCACGATCGATAGCAAATAGTCCACCAGCCATTGTAGGAGTCCTGAAAAGTAATTGAACTTCTGTGAAAACGTTGTTAAGTGATTAAGCCCTCATCAAGTCGACTTTTCCAGCATCAACTTTTCCAAAAAATAAAAGAGCTGTCAAATCAATACCTAAGAGGCTGCGTCCTGTCACCGTTCCGGCGATCCATTTCCCGCTGGGGCACTCTGTACCACCTGAAATTTAGTTTCCAATTGAAGCCACCCCAGGTCATATCCGAAGCCGGAACATATTCGAATGTTTCGTCACTAATGACGTCGATTATTGGGCATACTACACGGGTTCTAAAAAAGCAGCGACACAATCACGTTGGCAACAAGATAAAACTTTACTTTCATTGCCGAAAAATGATTTCAGACAAACCTGTCTTCTGCTAGCCTGGCTAGCAGAGGAGTGAGCCACCCAGTTGTGCACTCACAGTGAGCATCTAAGAAGGTGATAACTTGGCCCCGTGATTTGGCGGCCCCTACTAAGCGGGCACGTATAAGTCCAGATCTTCCATCAGTACGATACACCTTAAATAAACCATTTATCCGTTATTATTACTTGGAAATTTTTAAGTGAAATGAGCTGCAAAAACGTGCAAAACCTTACATACCCTGACAGGCACGTCTAAATGAGACATGTAGTCTTCTAATTTACGGCCTAAATAATCTAAAAAATTGACAAAATAAACAAATGTAATGTCAAATAAAATTCAACGGGAAAATATTTATTCGTGGCAAGCATTTTGAAGGTACCAATAGGCACCTTCTAAATTAAGTTTTCTTAAATTTTGGCTCATACAAAAAAAGCACTAGTTTCCATAATTTCCCAATTACCTCTTTCACTTGCATCGTCAACTAGGATGATTTCTTCTAGAAGTTCTCGTGGAGAACGAATAATAATACTATGGACAGTGCGTAGTAACGTTGACCAAGCTTCGTTGTGAAATACAATCACAATGCTAGTCTTCGGTAGCCTGTCTGGATATTCTTTACTTTTACACCTAAGCAAGTAACATAAAATAGTATATATAGCAATATTTATATTAAAGCGATCAAGACTGTAACGCAAAACATTTTTTATGGAAAACAATGTTCCTAATATATTTTTTTTTACAATTTACATTACGTATATTAGATTTCATATTTTTTATTTTCTAGTTGATTTGTTCTAAATAAATAAATCTACATTCAAACTGAACTGTAAAAAGGGTATTCTTTATAAAAAAAAAGAGCTCTATACTGAATCTTTACGAGCTGATGAGTGTACAAATTTCAACAAATTTAAAAACTTTAAATTTCATTTTAACAATTTTTTAAATTCCTGTTTAGCTAATCCCAACTTTTTTATGAAATCCCAATTCGAAACAACAGCCACATAGTAATTTTTTGTTTTGAAAATTTCAGGGATCCCTGCTGTAACCGAATTTTGGACGATTTCCCTGAAAATCGTTCATATAGTGCTACAAATTACAATCGAACGCTTATTCCTATAATTCCCTTGATACCTACCCTTCCAGGCGAACATCCGGCAGCGAACGGTTCAGCGCAATCATGTCGCTGACCATCAGGTTAAACTGGTTGAGTTTGAACATTTCCTTCATCTCCTCCTCCTTGGACTTGGGGATGGTAACTGCCTTGCCCTCCTCACCAGCCCACCGGCTGGGATTCTTTTTCTCGGGCACATCAGCCCAGTCAAAAAGCTTGTCCTCGGGATAGTCGTACTTCCACTTGGAGGACTCTGTCTCCTTCTTGAACACAAACATTTTGCCGGCATCGGGGCTCTCGCCCTCGGCCCGTTTGCTTCGCTCCGGGCAGGACCAGCCCCCGGGGCACTCTGAATAGTACATGAGCAGCATGATGTCCACCATGAACCACACCAGCGATGTGGCTATGATGATTTTGCACGTGTGCAGGCGAAATTTTCCGGGAAACATTCTGGAGGAGGTAGTTGGCGGGCAAGCATCAAGCTGCTCCGTCTATGCAAGGCACTTGACAGATCTGCGAATTGGCATCACAACAGCAACGACAATGGCTCCATGGCAGGATCCCAATCGGTGGTGCGATGCGGAAACCCCTGCAAGAAGAAAAAAAACAGTTATTGCAGAACAAGTCTACTTCTGGAAAATTGTGCTGGATGGATGAATCTGCCCTTTTGCAAAAAATAAAACAAAAAATTAACATTGCAAGGATAGGGTTCAAGACCCCCTTGGCGATCATCAGGACAGAATAATGAATGATGAGGCGGTGCCATCTACTCGCAATCTCTTTGTTTCAGACGGTGTGAAGAAAACCTAGCCTCGGGTCAAAGACAGAGTAAGTTTGGGGGAAAATGTTCATTATGGCAAAGTGCAGGAGAACGTGTAGGCCCAGATTTCAACAGGGACCAAAGAATAATGATGCTCGATTTCCACCACACCCGAGCCATCACATTAAATCTGATTGTGATTCAGGCACTTTTAATATTGCCAAATCTGCGGCACTAATGCCCGATGGCAAAAGAAGATCATTAAACGCGGCACGGGAATGGGGAGGCTAATAAGGTCGAAGCTGGGGACACATTAGAACTTCATTAATTATGCGTGCCAGGCTTGGTCTCCAACGCCATATGGGGAATAAATTCTTGCATCGAGGTGTCGTTCAGAATTTACTGAAACATTCTTGTCTCATTTTTGCTTGGAACTGTGTTGCCACACCTTGCATATATATTTGTAAGCTTCAAGCACATCCTTAGTTGGCAAGTCTCTTCCAAAATGTATTAAAAACACCAACCATACTTGATGTTCTTATATAGTTATTATCAAATCCAAGTGTCTTTACACGTACAAGTGCAAGGTGTGGCAACACTGCTTCAAAATTCAAAAAATCGTCACATGATAACGTGGAAGTAAGTTTGTCATATTCAGAGCTGTCATATTGGAGCAATTATTCCACTAATGATTGCTGTCAGGTGTATGAATCATCCGGGATGATTGTAAGGTTTTAATAACACATCAGACTGTGCACTTTGGTAACAAACGAGATGCACTTTTTGTACTTTCACAGTCGTTTACAGTGGGTGTGCACTTTCCAGTAAAGTCCAGCATCGATGGTATATGATCCTTTAAGAAATAAAATACACGTTTCAGTATATCGTATTCCTCAATAAAGATAATAAACAAATGAATTCAAAAGGCTGTAAACATATCCACCCTCCCTATCGAATGCTATTTTCTATTCAATAATAACAAAAGGATTACAATGGATATATTTTAGGGCGAACAATAGTTGTTGGAAATTTTCCATAAAACCTAACTTCACAACTGAATATGACAGGCATTAGAACCAATTTCCCAATGAAAATTTAGGTACAAAATACTGGAATTATTAGAATTGAAAATTTTTAAAAAATGTTTAAATTTTAAATTACATACCTATAACGTATTGTTAAGTAGAAGCGTACCCATACATTTCTTTTCCTGTATTTATTAATATGTTAAAATACATATAATACATCTGTGATTTCTAATTTAAACAACAGTTGCGCTAGAATAAACATCCAAGCTCTATCATTTTCAATTTCATTTTAAATTCAGTTTCCATCAACAGTCGACCTTCGCAAATGATCCCATGAAAAACCCCAAAACGCAAAAAAAGTCTGATTTAGGCTAAATATAAAACTAGATCTGGTACAAAACCAACCCACCTGCCAATTTCTTATCCCCCAATATGAAATAAACAAAAACAAGGATTTAAGAGATTTAGGAAAATGCAAACATTTCGAACTAATGGCAGCTTGACTTGAGTGGTACACCAAAAGACCTCAAAGGTGGGTTCTCCTACTAAATCTGCTGACAAGGACCTACCACAAACGTACTACGAATGGTAGCACAATGTTTGTTTCCAACACGGAAGTATAATCCATCAGTAAATAAGCTGCATCCCAAAGCAGGGATTTAAAGAAAAGTATACACAGCTTTTGATGGATATCAAGTCCTCGATACAACCTTGCTTCTGATCCGGATGTTACTCCTCCACAACGACAATGGAAACAATATAAGCTTATAACCCAAATTTAATTTTAACATGTCATATTTGTAAGCCGATCATACACTCAATACCTTTGATATAAACCACTATATCTGAAAATAAAATTGGCACATATAAAAGTGTTTTTCCTTTTTGAAGTTCCTTGTATTCAGCTATATTTATGAATTGTTTTTCTCTGCACCTTAAATTTCTTTTGCTAAATATGAGAATTTTGTGAACCATTAGAAGGGCACAAAACTCAATGAGCCACAAACAAGTCTTAATTTTAAAAGGAGATGCTGAAGATAATTCCTAAATTACATGCAAGCAATTCCACATGCTAGTATCACTGTTGCGACAAAAAAAAAATGTGAAACGCTTCCATTTACACGATTAAAATGCAATCCCGTGTCGTCTAATTGAATAATTTGCAATCAACAAATACCTGTGGTTAATTTAATTACGCGCACCATGCAGTTCTGTAACGTGACATTCTCACAGAAGGTGGTCTTGCAGAAAGCAATTTGCATTTTTAGATATTTGGCTTATTTCAGCCACATCCCAGGAAAAGCTAGTTTTTAAGGTTGATTCCCTGGAGAAACCATAAAATGTGTATAATCATGCTCCCCGAACTGTTAAACTACACTACTATACCAAACAGCATTAAATGTACATAAAATAAGTTTGGAAATTGACAGATGCGCCATTGTTTATTTGGAGTTTTGAAGTTTTCAACAAGATAGTTGAAAATTTTATAAAACAAGAAGTTATGGTCATATTTTGAACACATTTTTAAACAAATGTGTGGGTAGATGAAAGTTCATGTACAATTTTACAAAATGATGATCTCACACTCGGGGTGCGAATTCCCCATTTCAGAAGCACAACACAATCCCTTCAGTTCTCGCATTTTCATTAACAATTGACAGGTAAGTGACCTCTTCGTCACTTTTGTACGGTTTGCACAACTATTAGCACCTCGTCCTCTCCAGTCGCACAACTTCACAAAGCAATAACAAAAATTGTCAATATTTGTTTGAGATTTGACAACAAGATAACCTTTACCGGTGAACTTTAATAAACATAACCTTGAAAAACTTGTAGGTAAAACTAGTATACAAGTTTAAAGAGGGAACAAATATGAAAATAACATGCTAATCATTTCTCATTGATTTGACAATACTATTAATTTTCTGAACCAGTGTTGCAAGTTAGGCATTCAGAAAAAAAAAAAATAATGATAACATTACTGTCATGTGTATTCCAGCAAAATATTACAAACTCTGATATATGTGCAAACTGTTTTGTTACAAATGAGAATTATAAAACAAGATTTAAAAGATTGAAATTGTGCCATAATATCGACACACCTCGACTATGTAAAGACAATCAAACAATGTGATAATAGTAGTCCCATTCTTGACATTCCACATACATATGATTGCGTATGAAATTACATTTATCTAAACTTGCCATTTGATGATGTTATGTTGATAAATAAATGGCATCTGCTTGCCATCCGGCATCAAATGATAAAACTTGTGTCTGTAGACTCGAATTCCAACATTCTTAAAAGTTTTAAGTAGTCTATACATTCTTTTCGCTCACCCAACAATTTGTAGAAACATTAGACGTGGGCACTGAATGAATTTCAACTTCGCTGAAATACACATTAGATGCTCAATTCGCATGCATACGTGCCTATTTACATAAATTAAATCGAAATCTGTTTTATCAAGTGATGGCTAATCTTCGGCTTTATTAAATTCAAAAAAATCCTGGATGTCACAACATTATTTCAGAATGTTCAACCCAAATTATGAAGTAAAACATGTTTAAAGAAACGCAAATTGCTGAAATGTGTGAAGAGTTAGCCTCAATAAACAGTGTCGGTTTTCTCTTTAGGTTTTTGCCTTTTCCAGTTAATGTGTGGGAACTTTGTTGATTTCAGGGTCAGAATGCTATGCCAAACAACCAAGTCTTTTTTTTCAGTAAAACCAGTGGTATTGTTCCCGCATAAAGGAATGCACGCTTTGATGCCCAGAAGGATACACGTTTTAATAAAAGCTTCAGTGCTAAAATCTATACAAGGATCAAATATGATAGATAAAATGACCTCAATACAGAGACAGAATCTAGAGGCTAATTAGAAAAAAAAAAGTGCGATAATTAGTTGGGCATCTCACCGCAATAAGGAAATGGCTCCAAACACATCACACGAACTAGAATCTCTTAACCGAAATGTCAGTATGCATGTAACAAAAGCTTCATAATTAGGGATTCCTACTTTCCTAACTGTGAAACTATTAGAAATTCGAGTGAAAGGCAATTCTACCACTGCAATTGTCCTTCCTCGGTGGCCATTAATTAAGCGTGAAACCAGAGATTTGAGCCAGAGAACTGTTCCAAGCACGCAAGCATATGCAGACAGCTTGCCTTCCCACGAAATTAAAAATTTAATAACCCAAATTACCGTTAAACGTATGTAATTTCAGCGCAACAAAAAAATAAAAAAGGTTTGGCTATTGCAGTAGGTTAGAGCAAGCACGATAGCTCCACACAAGTCGATGACCACAAGACATCCAAATCCAAACCAATAAAAGTTGTGTAATATTTCCCAACCAAAGACACTGGCAGTTCTTTCACACGAGACACCATATACAGATACAATCCTTGATGTCAATTGGTACACTACTTTATTCTTGCACTAAGTGAAACTGGAGTATAAATTCTTTATGTGTTCCTTTCAAGAATAAACGCTTTACGTTGTTCTTTGATCAAAAAATGAACAAAAAGACAAGGACAACTACCTCGATCTTTCATTAATATTTAAACACTTTTCTTTGGTGGTTGACTTAAAGTGATAAGTAATTCTAACGAAATGTACTGGTCTGGACATTAATATTTAAGAGCGGGGAAATGACGACTGACAACTCAGGATTTTCTCCAGAATATTGTCAGTCTTGCAACTTATAAACATTGGATAACAATGACGTTTTTTGATTTCGTTCAATGTTTAGGAAGGTGATCAAAATCCAATGATTAAGAACAAGTAAAGTATAGTACAAGCATCCCACACCAGTCTGAAACGAAATTTCAGTGTGATTTACATTCTGAAAGTTTTGGAAGAAATATTGTGGAGTTAGACCCTGGAAATAAACAATCTGCCAATGATATAAAATCGTTTTTTCATGCATATCTAATGTGTTGAAAAATGAATAAGGGAAATGATATTTCTTTCAGTAGTTATTTCAACACTGCAGATATCATTCTTATATATTTTTTTAAAAAATCTTACAAAGCTAATGTTGTCATTATACCTAACATATAATGACATGGATGAGATGGCATTAACAAAGCTTAAGGAGAATCTACTTTTAAATTATGCTGCAAATGACGATGGTAAGCCACACCAGACTGCTTAATTTAATTGGCGATTAAATCTATTTTTATCAGCGCTTTTAGTTGTAGGCAGCTAATTGGTAACACTCGTCTTAATCAATTATTCAGCGTAACTGTCTTACTTACTCATTTAAGAAGTACAGTCAAGAACTAGGGCAGTTTTTTAAAAAATATATAATTCCTTAACTACATATTCAAAACTACATTCATATATATATGACCCAGCATTCAACAGACCTTGAAGACAACGAATGAAATTGTAAGCAAATGGAAGCCAAGGCAAACTTGCTTACAGGTAATCTGAACTTGATGACATGCATATTCCCAAGGGTATAACCTGCTTAAGATACTCATTGAGACAAACCCGGCAATTTTCAAGTAATGACATACTAAAGACCAATATATCCCATAAGACAGATAAAAATCTTATCCATACATTACGTTTAAGAACTTGTATATTTCATATGACACAGGGACGCCTGAGTGCCTTGTACACACCCCCATATTTTAACGAGCCGAATAAATTTACAAATATATATAACATTCTTTCTACCCACAATAAAATCAACAACAGTCTCTATTAACACTTAAAACATGTAAGCAACCAGTTTTGAACTTTTGACGTTAACTTAATTTGAATGCTTGCAATTAATTACCTGGGGGGAAAAGCAATCACGGTATACAACTTATTTGAAAAGGTCCTGATCTAGTACAAATGTGGTTGGGGACATTAAGGGCTCATGTTCCGCAACTTTTACAAGTGCTACTAAAGTACTCAACCCCACCTTAACACCTTGATGTCAAATGCCAATTTGGCAAGTGCGTGCGAAACTGATAGATTGCATGAACAGAAAAACACAGGTAGGGAACAAAATAAAATACGAAATTCCAAAAAATAATTACGCCTTTAAAAACCGGTTAATTTGGGCTAGCTGTTTGGTCAGCAAATATGGTTCTCACCCGGCAACATGTCGACATTTTATGGCATCAAATTGCATTCAACTTTCACCGTCAAATGCAATAGTAGTTAGTGGTAAGGTCCGTGAAGGGCTAAGCTAAATTGGTTCAATTCTTTAGGACCAGGCTTGTTTGTTGGTTTAGTTTGTGATTATTTTACCACAGCCATATGACACTCCATTAAGTAAAATGGAAATGAAGAGTAAAAACGTAGAAAGGAAAGATTTTTAGAGGAACTACCCTGACATTTACCTGAAAACAACTGTCCAAAGTTTGAAAGTCAGTATAATCGACTATTGTCACATACACTGCATACCCAGGTATTCCAGTATATGTAAACTGGTATACAACTACATCCATTGTTGGAAGCTAGACCAATGCCAACATTTCAAAAAAAAAAATATTATTTCAGTTAAAACACCTTTGTAGAGAAAAGTAACTCATGGACAATCTAACAATTCCACAAAGAATGAAATGTATATAAACATAATGTAAAGATTACTTATTTTCCAAATTATAATCCAATAGTAGACACTTTATCCAACTTATAAAAAAAGAAGAAAACTTTGTACAAGGATGCTATAATGTAATGTTTCCGGCCAAAAAAGTTGAAACAATCGATGCAAAAATTTGTATTTTTTACTATACCAACTTGTTTCTGGCATTAGGTAGAATTTTGGGATTTCCCGGCCTATTGACAAACCGATACGGAAAATTCTATATGATTAAAAACAAGGCCCGACTAAGTAAGTATATCTTTATCATCTACCAATGACAACAACACGGAAGCGCACGCATTCATTTTTTTCCAGGAAAACGTGAGGATTAATTACAAATACTCAGGGAGTTAAATAGCGATATTTATCAGAAATTGATACAAGTATTAATTTAAATTATAAACAGCATATCAGACTAAGTTTAATAAACTGCATTCAAAGTACACCGAGGTATTGCTATCATAAATAGGCTTGTTGTCATACATTTTTGCATTTAATAACTGGTTTTGGTCAGCGTTTGTACGCCTAATAGCCAAGTAACCTTGCAAAGAATGCCAGCATAAATCTTGTTGTTAGTGCATTTTTCTCGAATGCTTCAACATAGGTGTCCTTAAAATCAGCAGCAGTGCTAGACAATGGGTACCTTCACGTAGGTGTCTTATTAGCCTTAGGATCCGAGACTGGAATTCCATAGACGCCAAGTAGCCTATAGGACATTTACCATGCAGCTTATTTTTCAAGTCGAAAATTTGCCATTTTCTTTGTCCAGCTGCCATGAATAAATACGTGATACAAGATGCATGGTTTGACAAGAAAATTTAACGTGAAGCAACATCATATGGGTGACTTTAAGCTGCCTGCATAAAATTGCAACCTGGCAAGTTGACATCTGTGACAAGTCAAAATTGGCACATATGTTCGATATACATACCAACTGTTATTATCTCGAATTTAATTAACATTACTACTTCTTTCCATTTCAATTTAATGTAGATGTGACGTCAAAGTCACAGGTTTTCCAAAACTAATATTGATCACCTATAGTGAAGTCATTTACACATATTACACACATAATATTATAGCCTCGTTATATATATAAATAATATTTCGCGAATTAGTATTCGCAATATTTCAAGACTTGATCTAGTGGCAGAAATTTACATCGTGTGTCAACAATTTGGAGTGTCTAGCCTAGCTTTCAGTAATCCAAAGCTTAAAAACTGCAGTTGCATATAACGAGCTACTGAATCTATAGCTATTCATAAGTTAATGAAAACAGCTGCAATTTGCGAATTCGTTTAGCACCATGCTTAAATGCGATACTTAATCCTGCTGCATCTACTACATATTAAAACTTCGCCGAAATTGGTCCAGTGAATCGACTGAATGTCAATTGCGCAAGTAGGTCACAAAGTGAACATAAGCATATTTAAATGTTAATTGTGCCATTACTTGTTTAATAATATCTTCCGCTTTTCGAACCTATCAAGTTTCCGGGATAGAAGAAACGTTTAAAGCACTGTATTTCAGCAACGAACCATGTATTCGAACACAGGCCTACTGTTTCTTAGGAATGTTGTCCCAGATTTAGCATGGACCCATTTAAACAGCAATTGTTAAATCTGATACACACGTATAGCAGAGGTCACTGACAATCACAATTTTCAAAGGACGCTTTCACCAAAGTTGCCAATATTGAGTTGGTTTTTCCCAAGCAAAATGTATTATTTGAAAAATCCCATGCATGTTTATAGCAACTGAATTTTAAATAACCGTCGTTGTTTAAGAAAAGCCTTTTGCACATATGTACATTAATACAGAACAATTTTTAACCGTATAAATAATCTGTGTCTGTAAAATGTCTGTAGTAATGTTACAAACTTTGGTATATCTACTTTAATCTAGTATTAATTGATTTTGATGAATACTGTGGAGTATTTTAATTATGTTTCCATGCAATGTTTCATAAACAAGGCTCCACCATAATTTCCCTAACTTGTACGTTGGCATATATGAATAAATAGAGTATATACCCTCACAGATGTTATGCTACATAAACGTCACAATTCAATAAATGCCAGACAACATTTCGACATGCTCATAGTTAGAAAGTTGAGCAATCGAAAATGACTTTACCGATCCAACTGCTAATGTCATGAAACTGCATAAACTCATATTTGTCATTAGTTGTTTTTTTCTACCATCCTTTCAATTCAGAAAATGTTTGCAAAGCTGCTATAGCGTATTTATGAAAAATCACTTATTGAGCCGTTTATGTTGTAGTTTAGGATATGCAGGTATGGAATTATGGCAATTAGTAGTAACGTAAAATTAGTATTGTGGAGTAAAGAAAAAAAAACTTGTTCACTTATCAAAAAGATTTCGTGAGAGCTAGCATGCCCATGCAATCATCTTAAAATTAACATGCCTAGTTTTTGCTGTAAACTGGTAATATGTGACCTGATGGTCTACTTTGGTATAACCTTGTTGCCTTTACCAGAATTTTGCATACACAATCTGGAATAATCTTTTAATTTAACGATGATCATTGGCGACCTGCCTCAGAAACTGAACCAAAATTAAATGGTTTTCTAAGTAATTGAAGTTTAGCAATTTAATTTTTCATGCATAATTCGAACACAATAATAATTTTTTGGTAAAAATGCATCATTTAACCAAATTTATTGTTTTGTTGTTATCTCAGCAACTTCTTCCATTATTAGCACTGATACCACGCTGGGCGGCTTAGTAGTAAAACTTTATATATGGCATTCAGTAAATGTGGATTCGTAACCTGGTTTGGCAATCATGAATGTTTTAAACGCTTTTTCTCCAAATATCTTTCAGGAAAATGTTGGGATAGTTCCTTTACAATGAGTCTTTATATATATATATTTTTTTTTGCTCTTAAGATTTATAAACCAAAGCTGAAACCATAGGGAAATTATTTCGAAGTTATTTCAAACGCAAAATAAGTTCAAAACACCTTGCAATAGCATACAAAGCCTGTCTCTACACATCAAGATCTGATGACATCTGTCATAATTTTTCAACACAAAATTCTACTATTGCAAACCCCAAATTTTGAATATTCACTCAACGTTTATAACAATATAAATAAAATAAACAAAACTACGTAATATTAAGCATGTTTCTTGTAAAAATAACAATACAACTTTTCATGTTTAAAATATCACAGAGTAGTCAATTTTTCCGGTAGATGTATCTATACATTATTTTTTGCAAAATATAGAAATTAATTCTTTAACTTGTCGTCCAAGTAGGGGAGAATGTTGCTGATTTAGGACACAGGTGGTCTGAAGGAAAGGGAAAAAGGGGGAGTGGTCCAAGATTGGTAATCTTTGTGGACACGTTTAGGAATATTCCAAAAAAAATTTAAAATATACCTGTAACTAGGTTCGTTTACATACACTAGTTAAAATATATCATTAATCCATACGTAATAATGCCAAGGTGGCTGGTACAGGTATAAGCACCACAACATGCATATAGTGACCAGAGTAGACCCCCAAGCAAATTCTCCAAGAAGTAGCGAACATTTCGGACCTCTAGCCCCAGGTAAACGTTCTGTAATTCAGTTCTTCTGCTTACAACCTTAAAAACGCTCCAAATTACGCTTAAAATTAGGCCAAGATGCGCACCTGTTTATGCTGACACTCAAGCCTATATCAGGAGGGCATAGAGAGTAATCCTGTACCTGCATGGCCTACAAATTCCTCGCCACGAAAGCAGCCGCCACCATGTTTGCATAGTACATATATCTTTGGCGAGAATGTTATGTGGATCGTTTGTCTAAAATCAATTCTTGTATACTTTTTCCCCCAAAAACTTTGAGGTAGGGCCCAAGGAGTCAGAAAGTGCACGTGAGGCCACGTTGACTCGCGCCACCACCCAGCGTACTAAACGCAGATAAAATCGTCAATTGTAGAATTCTTCACACGATAAAGTGCGATAAAAAAATAGAATTAAGACTCACTCGACAGCAGGTGCCTTCGGATCAGCTAACCATGTCCGTTTGAGACAAAAACGACGGAGATACGCGCGGGACGAACCGTTCCTGACAACGCCAGCAATTATAATGGCTGCCCAAGTCCGCCGACGACACACCTGCACAGAGGGTGAAACGGACGAAAGTCGGATGGCAAGAAATTAGTTCGGTGCATCCAAAAGTAGCCGTTTATCCTCCGCATAAAACACCGAGATGGCTAACTAGTCCAATTTTTTAGAAAACTAGGTTTATCTTCTATTTACCCGGCTTTTTTATACATGCAGGTGTCCGACGATTAAGTATGCGCAGACCAGGCAATGCGTATATTAGCATGGCGCAGTCGGCCATCTTGGGAGCCAAGATTGATCGTTTTGATTTGTTCAAGTCGAATTACTGGCTAAAATTAAAGCTTTTGTCCTTTTTAACATTTAATGGTTTATTTTTATCATTATAAAAAAATAAAGTTTGTATGCAGGTGTTTATAAGTGTCGTATATTAACGTTTTTACTTGAATTAAATGCATTTAAGACTTATGAAAAATAGGTTGTTTGGAGTTTCAATATGGTCAATGCAATTACGCGGCTTCATTTTTGTATTATTATATAATACGTGAATATGCCTCCACTATTTGAATAACGAGACACTCGGAGACAGCGTTCTAAATTGCGTCTAAGCGGTACTAATGTAAGCCTGGATAACAACTTAAAGATAGATTCTAAAATACGAGGTAATGGTTAATTAGTACCATAATAATAATTGTTTTTTAAAAGTTATCTAATATAGTACATACCTATATGCATGTTGAATACACATCGTTTTTTTGGGTCACCCGCAGCGCCGGCTAGCTGAAGCGCCTTAAGGCGCCTTCACACTGTCAAGTTTTCGTTAAGTCAAGTCAACTTTTAGTGGAGTTGTGACGTCACTAGCAGACAGCTTCGCCCCACTTTGACTTGACTTTAGGCAACTTAAAGGCTCCTTCACACTGTCACGTTTTCGTTAAGTCAAGTTTCAGCTAAGTGAAAAGTTGCCCTTAAGTCAAGTCAAA